>JACEIK010010635.1:0-36173 GCA_018107945.1 Datura stramonium
AATGTTACTCATGCACTTCTGAGCATCATACTTGTTTTTGAAAACAACACCCAATTATACCTCATCCAATGATGCGATGGGTGTCAAAATTATAATTTCAATTTGTTCCCTCTTTTGCTTGACTATCTTTTCAACATTTGACAGTTCTTCTTGAGTTTATTCTATTAGTTGAATTTCCATTGAATTTTCTACTCTAGAAAACTGGAAAGGCAGTTGACTATAGATTTCTTCAATAATGTCGACTCGCATATCATTGGATGTATATTCTTGTTTCTCTTCTGGTGTTGTGTTGGGTGTGAGATGTTCAATCTCTAATGAACTTTCACTTGTTTGAGTCTGGTAAGGGAGTTTCCCATCAACAGTGCTAATTCTATCTCTATTTTCTTCATAAGTAAGGTTCTTGTGCATTAATTTCTTCTATCCTCTCTTCTTTCTTTTGTTATACAAGGTTGTTATGATTTGTCTTAGATATGCACTACACCTCATTTGTAATATACTCTAGTATGAAATGGAAATCTTTTAAGCTACTTTTGTTTTTGAGCGAATACATTGTTAGGATCAAGCGCTTACCGTCATGCCAAAAGCTGTAGCTGATAGCAAGGGTCCAATTTTACTTTTTAACTAAGTCCGCTAAGCAAGTTTTATGTTAGATCTTGACTCTAATTCAGGCCCCCAACCCCCTCGTGGGCCTTTCCATAGGCAGGATGTTGGCCTCACCTAAAAATTTCCCTCCCAACACCTGCCTCATACAACATGTTTCTCTTGATAATCTAATCCATGATCTTGGCTCTAATACCACTAGTTAGTATCAAACACTTACCATTATTCCAAAAGTTAGTATTATGAAGTATTCGTATCATTCTATGATTGTATGTTAAGATTTGACGTCAATCAAGTTGTAACACAAAAGTCAACAAAAGTTATCGCAAATTTCATTCTTAAATTCTTTAGAATTTGGGTTAGATGTGTCAAAAAATTTCTCCCAATATATAAAAAGTTAGGGGGCCTACGACCTATAAAATTAAAGATCTATGAGTCTAGTTTCCAACTCATTAAATTATTTTTCAAAATAGAGAGATATTTACATTTTTATGAGACTGCACAAGCAGGCACGTCATAGCGCGCCAAGTCGATGGAGGACTACATAAGTCCCTTTGGTCGATTGTTCACATTCGTTTCTTACTTTTGGAAATTTCCTCGACCAAAAACTCTCCTTAGAGGTGTTCCAACATATTATTGATGGTTTTTGTCCTAGGAAATATAATTTAAGGTGGAATCGAAGGTCTAAAAATTGAATTATCCATATAGATCGTGTTTTGATGGATTTTCCAAAGTGTTTGGTGGTTGATTGGGGTAGCTTCGATGGGTAAGATTCTTCCTCAAATTTCTAGTTATATGTGATTTCTATGAGTTCGTAGGTGTCTGTACATTGTTAATCTAGAGTTTCTATCGTTGAATCCATAGAAATCTTACCGACTAAGTTTCGTCAGTATTGTTTTCTTGTTGAACTTTTGTGGCTGCGTTTTTGGCAGTAGTAGGAGCTGCTCTAATATAGTATATTCATGGTAGTGGTAGCTTGAAATTTTCTTATTCCGGGGTTTGTCAGAGTTGAGATATGTTAAGGCTTTTTTTCCTCTTTTCGGCATGATTTTCGTTGAATTCGAACCCTTGTGTTGTTGTGTGCAAATACTATTTTAATAGCTGGAAATTGTATCAAAAATCTTGTGGTGGAGTAGCTAGGTTGTGATCTTTCCCTTACTAATTAAGGTTGTGTATTCAAACGTTAAAATTAGTCGTTTATTGTGAGTTGGAGAAGCGGTAGAATGCATCAAAATTGGCTTGTGTTGTGAGGTGATTCATGACTTATCACGACCCACATATTCGTGATTGACACCCACGCTAACCCCCCGATGGGTGAACCAACGTTTCCTAACTACTTACCCCAAATGGTCAACATTCAGAAGAAATAAAACACATTACGAAAATTAACTAACGGAACATCATTATAACTAAAGAAACCAAAAATAATCCACTATCACAACACCCCCATAATCTGATTGTCATTGAACATGAAGACAGTTATATGTATTAGCATATATGTATGTTTCGTGAATTTAGTTCAGTCATGTATTTCATGTCTGGAGTCAGTCACTCCGTTAATTTTCATCTTTAGTTGTTCTGTTTCGACATTGCAGTTCTTTCCCAAGCCTTTCAGCATGCTTAATATACATTTGGGGACGAATGTTCCCATGGGAAAGATAACGTAACACCCCAAAAGTTCCTAAGACTAGATTCGGGATTGGAAATATGATCAGCAAAAAAAGTTTGAAAAATATCTTAGAAGGACTCATTGTACGAGTCGTGGTGTGGAGTAACGGGTCATAGGATTGAGTCATGGCGAGCTTCTGGTTGACAGGTCCTGAATCAACGAGCCAAGGTATGACTCATTGGTTGATGTGACAGCTCGTAGTCACAAGTCGTGGTCAGTATCTGCAGGGAAAGAGCCTGGGATGACGAGTCACAGTACAACTTGTACATCCCTGTAACGGGCCATTGTCAGGAGTATTGTTTGATTTTGGTATGCCTAGGCTGGGCAGTACAAGTCATGGTATTACTCATTGTGGGAAACAACAAGTCGTGGTAAGTGGTCATGGTGAGAAGGAAAGTTGGGAAGCTTGGTAAAGTGGCAATGAAAGGGTGCAATGACCCTTTGTAACCAGTAACGACCCATAGTATGTGTCCATTGGGAGGATTATAGAAACCATGCATGATGTCAGTGGTGACAACAAGAGGAAATGATGAGTTGTTGTGACGAGTAATGACTCATCTTGTCTAGTCGTCATTTGAAGGTATGAGAACTGGGGAAGATTGAATGGTTGTTATGAGTGATATCACGAGTCATTTTATGGAAGGAAGACTCCTGGTACGAGTCGTGGCATCAGGCAGTGACTTTTTCCTGCGAAATCATTAAGTGCATTTTCATAAATTTTAAGCTCCTAAGTCCTAAACTACATCATTTTAAGCTTGGGAAAAAGTGTTTTAAGGGTATTATTCACCCTAGATCATCCGATCCTCTCCTAACACCCTAATTAGAAGATCAAAGTCTCTTAAAACCTCTCAAGGATTTCTAGGGTTCTTCCTCAAATTCTCCCTAAGTGCAATTGGGGTTTCAAGCTAGTTGTTGATTATCAATTCTAGGTATGTGGTCTTATCATTGATGGGTTCATTCACCCATATGCCCCTTCAAATAAACTCATGATCACCTATTCCCCAAGCCCTATTTTCGAAATTCTAGGATTTACATTGGGTTATGAATTTCCTCCATGATTCTCTTATGGGTATAGCTGAATTGATATGAATTTATGATTTTCATGATTGGGGTTTTATGATTCCTACAAGTTCTCATAAAATTGTGGTCCCTTATGTTACAAGTATGATTATGAACTCTTAGGGCTAAATCACTTTTTATGAAATTCTATGATCCTCTTATGATTTCAATGCTCTCAAGCCCTAAGTTATGTTTTATGATGTATGATACATGATTTCCTACAAGAAGCTTTCAGGAATTTATGAATTTCAAGTATGAAATTTTCTCAAGTATGTATGACTTTCATAGTTATCAGGATTATGATTATGGCCAATTTACGGACCCTTATTTCATGGCTAGTTCATGTATTACAAGCATGTTCACGATTGTTATGATTTAAAATAGCCTATGAACTTCATGTATGATTTCACGATATTCATTATGAGCCATGTGCATATATTTTGGGAGTAGTGTCTAGCACCGAGTAGATCTGAGGTTTAGAAAAACCTCGAGTCTTAGAACTACATGCCAACATAGGTTGATATTCATGTTAACCCTATGGGGTTTCTTCAGTGATCATGCCATGTTAACGTTCCTTGCCCTGGCAAGGCTTAGGAAGGCTCTGCCTACTTAAGCGAGATAATTGGGGCATCATGTAAGCTCTATCATGATGGTGTCGGTTATGACGAGTCCTCTCATTGTTTCTTACGTTTTATGTATGATTATGATTACGATACTTTAGCTCAAGTTATGTTTTACAAGGTTTCTCTTATGATTACGATTATGCAAGATTATGAATAGTTTTGAAAACCTTGAGCCCTCATGTTTCAATTATGATTATTACTTCATGTTTTTCTGGAAATATCCTACTCTCATGAACTTTTATGTATTTTCATTGTCCTCTTTAATTACCTTCATACTCAGTATATTTCAAGTACTGACCGTATATTCTATGTTGTATTATTTCATGATACAGATCCAAGCGATCAGACTCAGCCCCGACATTAGTCCTACTCCCACCTCAGACCGAATTAGTCCAGTCTTAGTGAGTCCTCATCTATCGAGGACATTCTCTTAGTTTATGTTTTGTTTGTTATTTTAGCTTCAGACTTTAGCGAGCTAGTTTGGGGTATTGTCCTATCAGCTCATCAGATGTTCTAGAGGCTTTTCAAATGATATGTAGATGTTTCAGCTTTTGTCGAGTGTTGACTCCATTTATGTTATGTTGATATATTTTATACTTCTGCTTATCCATGCTTTTAATTTAATTCCTGCTTGTCTATGTTTTTAACTCATGCTATGTATGTGCCATGGGTTAGCTTGGAGCCATTCATGGTTCTAAGTCTCGTGTCTCAACCCGGGGTCCAAGCTCGGGTCGTGACACCTTTCTTAACACCTCCGAACATTCGAAGTCTAAAAACAAGAGATTAAGACAATTCAATAGTCTACTTCTGAAATCAAGGGTTTTGAGAATTCAAACCCACCCCATTTTATCCATTATCATAGTCCACTTCATTTCCCATGGCTTTAATTCTTTAACATTACTCCCTCAAACCCTTTTGAAGGAAATTTTTAGGGGAAAAGGTCCATATTTCACTTAGTTCTAGGTCTCAACTTTCACATGGACAAAGTTCTACAAGGACTTTCGCCTTAGAAAGGGTTCATTACTCCCTTCTAAACCTAGCACCTACTTATTATCCAGGCCTAGTTCTATCAACCTAGGGTTCTTTTTCCAGAAATTTCACCATTAGGGATCCCCCCTCCCCCCAATGATTCATTGGTGTTAAGGAATTGAAAGTAGAAGAAATAAGTCAAGTTCTTACCTTGAGAAGGGGAATTGTTTTGCTCTTGGGGAAAAATAGCCTCTAGCTCTTAGAACTTCTTGCCTTAGGATAATGGGGTTAAACCCCTGAAATCCCACTTAAAACCCACTTATCAATTCCAGTTGTCCGCTGCAGCGATCACTTTTCCACTGTAGCAGGCCCGCTACCGCGCTCAAGGCACCGTCATAGTGGATTTGCCAATATATTTTCCAATTCATTATAGTGAGACTCTAACTGTTGTAACGGTCTCGCTGCAGTAGTTAACCCTCCATTGCAGCGATATGCTATAACTAATATCTCCCAATTCCTGCACTCAAACCACTCCTCAACTCATAATTTTCACTAACACTCAATCAACACCTTCCTACCAATACTTAGGCTAGAGAGGGATGTTCGTTCTTACTCTCCCCCCTCCTATAATGATAGATAGGTCATTAGATCAAATACCAATTAAAATAACATTCATCCCCCAATGGCCTACAAAAGCAAGGAAGAGGACATACCAGATTCAACAAATAGTTAAGGATATTTATTCTGCATGTTGATCTCGGTCTCCCAAGTGGCTTCCTCTATACGATGATTCATCCATTGGACCTTTACCTTTGCAATATCCTTTAATCTTAACTTGCAGACCTCACTATCTATGATAGCCATGGGCTCCTCCTTATAGGACAAGTTCTCATCTAGCAACACCGAGTCCCATTTGATTATATACGACCCATCCCCGTGTTATTTCTTCAACATGGAAACATGGAGGGTTGGATGTATTCCTGGAGGCAACGCTAATTCATAAGATACTTCCCCCACACGTCGGAGAATCTCAAACAATCCAATATATCTCAGACTAAGCTTACCCTGCTTCCCAAACTGCATCACCCCCTTCATGGGGGACACCTTGAGCAAAACTTGCTCTCCGACTATGAAGTCCATGTCTCTCACTTTCCTATCTGCATATTGCTTCTTCCTGCTTTGAGCAGCTACAAAACATTCTTAAATTACCCGAACTGTTACACTCTAAAAATTTTTTTTTGATGATTATTTGATGGTTATATGTCATATTAAGGGAATTATGGGTCATATTTTGTCCGTAGGTGAGGACGGAAACATGTGCAAATGGAAAAGCAAAGAGCATGTGAAGATTGTAAATAAGGGTCAACTTTAAATGGTAATATCTCCAAACATATAATGATCTTGAAGTCCCATAACCTATCAAATGAAAGGTATTTGAGTCTAGTTTATAGTGAAAAAACCGCTCGTCAATCAAAGTTCGGAGTAAAAACTTATGCTCGTTTGAAAACTGACTTGTCGGGTGAAGCGCCCCGGGCGCGTGGGCGCCCTAGACGGGCGGGCGGCGAGTGCTGCACATGAGGGCACGTCGCGCGAGCGCCACACAAACCTTGGCCACCCCGTATATATCAAGTAAAAGATTGAGCTAGAAAGCTCATTTCTACTCCATTTTAGTTGATTTTCGGAATTCACGAATTCAGCCTATCATGGTAAAAAGATATCGGTAAGAAACTTTACTCTTGTCTATTTTGGGCTGAAAGAGAACCTTGGAAGAAAGTCGTAGCTTGTTTTGTCTTGTGGTTGATTGTGGTCTTGCTGCATTTTAGATGATTCTAGGCGGAGAAACGGTAGGATTTTACTCCTATTTTAGGCG
The DNA here is from genome assembly GCA_018107945.1 of Datura stramonium. Taxonomy (NCBI): domain Eukaryota; kingdom Viridiplantae; phylum Streptophyta; class Magnoliopsida; order Solanales; family Solanaceae; genus Datura; species Datura stramonium. The sequence continues at coordinate 6,791 of JACEIK010010635.1, forward strand.
ATACATTTCCAAGAAAGGGTAAGTGATTCCCTTTTGATTTAACTAAGTTTATGGAGTTATAGCAGGAGAATGTTGCTTAGCAATTATTGTTGTTGTTTCTTTGTAATGTTTCTTTGGCATGTTGCTGCCATTTTTCATGAACTTTGGTGAAGTGAAGTTCTTTGCTTGTTGGGTTTGTAAATTAGATTTGGAAGGAGCCTTAAGAGTAAGCTTGAAAGAAGGAAGATTTTCGGTAATTAGAGTCGACGTGCCACGGTATGTAAAGGCGTCCCTTTCCTTGATTTTCAAGCACGAAAAAGTTCTATGTTTTGAAATCATATTGAGGCATGTATGTAGTCCTTTCAAGGGTTTGAAATATTTGGCATAAAAGCTTGAATCGTTAAGAATGGTTGGATTGAACCAATGTGACGAAAGGCATAATTTTTATACGATTGTTGTCCTAGTTCATCAGTCGAAGTCCCTTAACGTGGGTACCGTGATGCAGTCCTTTGCGATTTATACGTATATGTGATTTTGAATATTTGTTAAGATCTAGTCACTTATTGAAATTGGTAGGAAATGTTAAGACGGTGACATGTAATTGAACTTAAGCTAAGAAGATGATGCTAAGCCGATTGAGGGTAAACGAGCTTATTGAAATGACATTTTAATAATATTGTTAATCCCTCTATATTTATATTTTAAAAGTGATTAAGGTAAAAAAGTATATTTTATGTTTTTCCTCTTTAAAGCTAAGCAAGTGGCACGTAGCAAATAAGCTAAGTCGATACATGTTAACGGGGAAAGTGTGGCTAAGTTGTCAATTAGGCAAATAGGTAAGTGCCTATAAGAATTAATGGAATAGTGAACACGAGGGTAAAGACTTAAGTGTAGAAGTGAATAATTTTGGCAAAGAAGATTAATATGAATAAGGAAAGTATAGCTAAATATTATTAAATTAGGCTTTGATATGGGTTACGATGATGAAAACGAGGTAGGCAACATCTAGGAAGATTAACCTGTTCTAAAGACGTTTAGCAAAGAGTTATAAATTAAGTTGTTTATGTTCAATATGTGTTACGTTGTTGAATAACCACTAAAGTGTTAACCTTCAAAGAAATAATTAGAGTTGAACGATACGCAAAAAGTAACTTAAGTTGAGAAGCTCTACGCTGTACCCTAAGCGATTATGTTAAGTTATCTATTCTAAGTATTGAAATTTTCTACCATGTCACGAAAAGGGTAATCGAGGATCTTCTAAGTCACTTATGATAATGTAAGCTTTCTTAAGCCATGAGATAATGCAAAGTTATGTAAGTCAATCGGCATCACACGAATCATGGCTATATATATATTTATTTGCCTATAAGGAATCATAGAGATTTACTCCACGAGTTCCTAAATTATAGAGCTCCAAGTCTCAGATCCTTAAGTTATGTCTTTATGTCACTAATTTATGTTGAAATGTGTTAGTGATCTAAGAAGTTTTTGAGAGATCATATTTTGATAATTATGTTAATGTCTCGGTCAAGTATCTGATGTTGTATACGAGTCTAAAAACTTAAGTCTTTATATGTCTTTCCAGTAAGAAGTCTTAATGTATATGATCTTTCATGTTATAACATACGAGTTGAATTCTTTGAGTTATATTCAAGTCATGCATCTTTATGTTTAGCTCTTGTTGAGTTATCGGTGAATTTCCTAAACTCAGAGGAGAGATTCTCCATGTACCAATGTTCCTAATGTCTAAGTAGTATAAGTGCGGAGGCTATGATAATGATCGATTAAGCTTATAACTTTGAATACCGGGAAGTCTCTGGAGGTCACCCGATTAACTAAATACGAGTTATACATTATATAGAAGTCTCATGCGTTGTATGTTTGTAGTTCGGTTCTCAGCTCTATGTACATGACAAATAACTCCAAGTTCCTGAATTATAATTTCCATGTTTCCTGCAAATAAGTCAAAGGAATTAAGAACTATATGTGCTTATCTACACTATAAATTTGGCAATGAAATTCCCAATGTATAGTTGTCGATACGAGGTAAAGGAACCACGGTAGGCGTATATCTTTACGGTTCAGATGTTAAAGAATTGTGTAGAAATGAGCTCTATGTGTTTCTATCCAAGTAATATGTTAAATTGGTAGGATTATTTGTAAGGACATTGTTGTAAGCCTATAAAAGTTCTTATATTTGTCTAAACACTTGAAGGTCCTTCCAAGTGCTTAGTCGGCATGTTCAAGTATAATTTGACAACTTTACGTGATATATATACATATTTTCTAGCTTTACATGATATGGGTTCTCACTTGCATGTATGGGTTCTGAAGAGGCCTATTCGACCCGCAGATTTAACATTTGTCAATTATATGCCATACGTGTTAGAATTGACTCAATATAAACCATATCATCCCTATTTATGATTATGATTGAGAATTATTTTTATTTTACCTTTGGTGTGGTACATCATTTGGAGATATTTTTATTTTTACCCGTGTGGTACATCGGTGGAGATATTTTTATTTTGCAGTGTGGTATGTTGGAGATATTTTTATTTACGGTGGTACATCGGGTGGAGATATTTTATTTTACCCGATTGTGGTATCGACTAGAGATATTTTATTTTACCCAGTGGTACATCGATACGGAGATATTTTTATTTTGAAGTGTGATACATCGGCTGAACATATTTTATTTTCCTTTGTTGTAATTTTACAAATGGAAGAATTTTATATGGATTTATGGTTGGCTGGTTGATGGCATTCGTTATAGTTTTCTTATTGCATTACTTGGTTGCATTTGCGCCGATATTAACTTATTGTGGATTTCAATTTCTAGGATTCCGGGTTGTTACTATTCCTTGTTTCTAGCTCGATTATCATTGCTATCTTACATGTTTACAGTTTTCTTCCTTACATGCAGTACATTTCATTAAATCTTGACTGATCGCCCTTTGGGAACTGCGTTCTTGCCGCGGAGTGCGGGTAGGTAAAGGTCGGGATTGCTAGTTGTAATGCTTGATTCGTGAGATTAGTGGATGTGTTGGTATGCTCCTTCTTTCTACAGAGCTAAGAAGGCTTGTTTTCGTTTTGATTAGAGTTTTGAGATGCGATTATGGGTAGGTCGGAGCCTGTTCCGACCATCGGTCGGTTACTCTTTAGGAGGCTTTGTGGACTTAGTGGGTACAATGGAATTCGGTTTGTGGCCTTTTTGGCTTTTTTTTATTTAGTTTAGCATACTCATAGCCTTAGCATTTCAGTTGTTTACCTTGTATTTTGAGACACTATAGGTCCAATTTGTGGTCAGTTGATTGTGACGGTGCTTTGGACGGCCTAAGTGTTGCGATTACGGATGTCACCTGCTTCAGCTTCCCGATCCCGATCCCGGGTATGGGGAGTCGGTGGCGCCTTCCCCAATTATGGGGTGTGACGCGAACCTTTTCTAGGACTCTTTGAGAAAATCAGTACCCTAAGGTCTCACCTCAAATGCGTCGACTCATCTAATTGGAGACTGCATTTCCTCCCCATCTGAGCTTCAAATGTCACCATATCAATACTCGAATGAGTAAGCTGTTGTTGTAGGAAAACTCTACCAAAGGTAAAAATTTATCCCAATGGCCACCAAATCAATCACGTAGGCCGAAAGCATGACCTAACACAGTTATCCTTTCCATCTATCTGCCCGGATGGAAGGCGTGCTCATCCAACCTTGCACCTAGCTTTTCCTACAAAGTCCTCCAAAAATGGGAGGTGAACTTAGTACCCCTGTCTAATATGATGAAATTATCATCCATACAACCGACTCACCTCTTTCATAATATAGCTTGGCAGATCTCTGACGGTATAAGATTGCGAACAGGTAAGAAATGGGCAGACTAAATCAGTCTATCAGCAATGACCCAAATGGAGTCAAAATTACCCAATGTATTTGGAAGACCAACCATGAAGTCCATCACTATCTTTTTCCTTTACTACTCTAGGATGGGATCCTCACGAGTACTCCCAGGACTTCCCGTACTTCACTCTTGATAATTTAAATACCGGGTGACATAATCAATAATGTCCCTCTTCATCTATCCCACCAATAATGTCTCTTTAGGTCATGATACATTTAGTAACCAGGGATGGATGGAGTACCTCGGTGTGAGCTTACGACGAGGATGGTTTTAATCGGCTCACTCAACCTAGGGAACACACACCCGTCCCTTCATTCTCAAGACCCCTTCATCATCTATGCTTGCTTCCTTAGCTTCCCCTGTAGGACCTTGTCCCGGATCTTACTCAGCTTTGCATCCTCAAAGCTGCTGGATTTTACCTCTTCTAGATGACTTAGCCTTCACACTATTTAGTATCCCACCTATTTCTATCAATGAAAGTCTCATCAGGCTTTTCGCTAGAATCTGGACTTCTCTGGCCATCGGCCATTGAGTAGCTTCCAAATAAGCTAGATTGCCCATACTCTCACTATTTTCGGCTCAAGGCATCGGCCACCACATTTGCCTTCATTGTCTGGTGTCACATCATAATCCTTAGCGGTTTTATCCATCTTACTCTATCTGAGAGAAAGTCTTTCTAGAGAACATATCTTTGCGAGGCTGCGATAGTCGTGAAACACCTCCTACAAGCTGTAGGTAGTGCCCTCTGATTTTCCGCGATTACCACCGCTACCAACTCAGTCATGCGTGGGATATTCTTCTAGTGCACCTTCAAGCGCGAAAGTATAAGCGCTTGTCCTTCACGCATTAACATAGCACTAACCTAGACCGTGAGCATCACAATAAACTGCAATCTTTACATTCCACTAGTAGGACCAAGATTGATGTTGTGGTTACTTGAGTTTGAGCTTAAGAAAATTTCTTCACATTCCTCAGACCATTGAAAAGGCACATCCTTACGAGTCAACCTTCTCAACACCAAGTCAGATAGATGCAAATCCCTTCATGAATCGGCGGTAGTAACTAGCCAATCATGGCTCCAAATCTTTATCACTATAGTAGGCCTAGACTAGTTTGGGCAACTCCACATACATGGATCCAAATTAATCCCCTCCTTGGAGACTACGTGCCCCGAGAAAAGACATTGGCTTTGCTGACCAAAATGCACATTTGGTGAACTTGGCATACGTTGTTTTCTCCTTCGGCAACCCCAACACAATCCTCGAGATAATTCTCATGTTTCTTCTTAGTCTTGGAATATCAAGATATCATCAAATGAACACAATTACAAATGAATCTAGAGCAGGGTTTGAAGATACTATTCATCAAGCTCATAGAACAACATTTGGGCATTAATGAGTCAAAAGACATGACTAGAAACTTATAATGTCCATACTTGATCAGGAAAGCTATCTTGGGAATATCCCAAGCACGAATTTATTAGCACGATCTCGGGTCAATTTTAGAGAACAACGTGTCACATAAACGTCAAATGGGTCATCTATTTAAGGAAAGAATTATTTATTAGAATGGTTACCTTATGTCACGATCCGAACATAGGCCTGGATCTAGACACGGAATCTAGAACCATAAACAAACATAAGTCGACCCATGACACTGAACATGATAACTAAAGCTTAACATAAATATTTGCGTGAAGAAACATTTAAAATAGCAGAAGTACGAATAACTAATAATATATGAACAACGAAATACATAACACTAATGCGGGTTGAATTTATATTCTATGTACGATAAGCCTCTACAATCTAATGAGTTGATGGGATAGCAGACCCCTGTCACGCCCGTCTTGGGAGGCATGACTAGCACGCTGCCCTACTAGGACTTGAACTTCACGGCGGCGAGCTAAGCACTTACGGGTGGTGACTCTAACTCTAGAATCAGAAAAACAACAGCATATAAGCGGTATGCATCTGACCGAACCCGACAAGGCACATAGCGCTGTGAAATTAAAGAGCTAACCCGAGAGAAAAACAATTATAAAAGGGAGAGTCCTATACGTGACAAGACCACCATGATATCTAGTTATAAGCGAAAAGTAAAAGCCGATGTTAGAATTGAGCTATGACTTACAAGGCCACCAATCAACAGCAAAATAGGGCCCCACATCGCCAACACACATAATCTAAAACTTACATATGGGCCCCTACGGCCAAGTATCAACTAACCACGGGGAAGTAATTCAATGCACCTGCAAGCCTCGGGGACCAATAGATGGTCGAGCCCGAGGGCCACGGCATGCCCATCTTTGTACAAGCAAAAAGTAAGCCTCTATGACACGAAGCTCCGGAAGAAGGGAGGTGAAGGCTCTGTGCGGCTGGCTGGAATCGAGGATCTGCTCCTCGTCTATGCGTACTGCGAGCAAGTAATCACGAGCGCCCCGAAAGGGCGTCGGTACCACGAGTGCCGGAAGTATGTAAAACAATAACTATAAATAGTAGAAAGTAAAATTATAATGAAAATAAGAAATAGAACTAACGATGACTAAAGTAAGAAAGCAATTTGAATATGGTAAAGTAGTGAAATCGGGACTAAACGTAATAATGATAAGGGTAGGGGTCATACCTTACAAAGCAGGCGTCCCTCTATTGTCTAACTATCGGTAACTAAAGAACATAAACCTTACACATCCTGCTAAGCCGGAAGGTACAATCGATAGAACAACACAGGCCCCCATTGGCCTAGTGAGTACACCTCAATCTACATGCCCTTATCCGAGGTCATCTTGAGTCAACTACCGGCTATAAGCTTCCTTTCGGTCTCTTGGGTCTACAAGCTGAGCTATTTGGCCCCCGACCTGCGTACTTTGAAATGAACTCTGATATACACAGGAATTGTAAGCGCTTGGCGGGGGTGTGTATAAGGCCAGCCACGGCAAATATGAGGATGTGGATCCCCATCCTCATCCGTTGCGGATGGCATGCCGCCCCATAGAGTGATGTCTCATTTGCTTGTGGGCGAGTTGACATAGCTATTAACCACAGGCGGTCATAGGTCTATACGAGTATAATCCGCCCAAAGCTATACAATTACAAGTCTCAACTAACAATGACAACTAAACATGGTAACATACTCTTGACATACTTTATTGGGATTCTTACTAGATTATATGATGAAGAAACTAACTTGCCGAAAAAATGCCTTAACATACCTCGTTCGTTGTTTGCGATTAACTGAGTTCCAATTAGTATTCAATAGCTCTTCCCAACTTGAAATTGTGTTAGCAAAGATAGGACTAGTTTAGTCACTAAATTGACAAAAAGAAACTTTATATATAAAAATATTAACTATATTCCAACTTAACGGAATACGATTGAAACCTCATTATTTCTCGAAAGGCTAGAAGGAGAAATGCTTACTTTAAGCCTAGGATCGTATTTGCACTAGTTTGGAGCAATTCCAACAACTTTGGCTCGGCGGGACGGTCGCCGGGCATTTCACGAAACTAACTTCGTAGAAATGCTCCACTGCATCCTTAATCTTCGATACTCGAAGTTAATTTGAATTGGACGGCGTTTACTTGGGCGTAATCGAATGAAAATTAAATGTTTCCTTAGATCTCTCAACTCTGTTGGTCGTATTATATAAGGAAAATTAACATAAAGTCTAGGGTGAGGCCTATATATACTTGAAGCGAGGATACGAGAGCAATGTGGCACTTGGCCAACAGCGTTTGGCTCAGTGCCGTTGGCTCTTGTATTTGATTCTTCTACGTGCCACTTTTCCCTCACGGGCAGCTCGGTTCGGTCTCCTTTCGTGAAATCCCAACTTGGCGCTCGTTCGGCCTTTCCTCGGGCCCTTTCCTCGTAAGTATGGCATTCTAAAACTCTCAACCAACATGCGAATAGGCCGGTTTAAACACACTAGAAACTTACGGGGTGTAAAATCACTCCCATAAGAACATTCATCCTCGAATGTTAACTTCTACTTGCAAGAACCTAACCTTTTAATTACTTATTAAAAACTTCGGCGAATATCCTGTAATATGGACTATCCAAAAAACCCTACAATGCGAGAAGTCCAATACGAGGTACTCCCTACAAGACTATGGAATTCATTTCACAATAGATTGAAGTCAACTACTCCATATATACATGTATATAATGCAAACAATAACAACATACCTACATTTACTGTCCCGATTAAATCACAAGCTCATTGAGGATATCTAGTTTTATATCATCTTCGTCTTTCCGGAGTCATCTCCTTCGCGGTTCTTATTTCACCATAACACTTTAACGAAGCAACATCTTTAGTTCTCGGTCTAGCAGTTTGCTTGAAATTCTGGTATAGCTGATGCTTCTTCATAAACTAACTCCTCAGTGACTTGGGCGTCTTTGCGGAACAATCGGGAGGGATCTCCTATACAATTCCTCAGCATTGATACGCTGAAAAGCAGGGTGAATGGATTCTAATTACACAGTGGTAAATCAATTCATAAGCCACCTGGCATATCCTTGGCGAATCGATAAGGCCAAATAAATCTGGTGACTTGCCTTCATACCAAATCTCATTACGCCCTTCATCGGTGAAACCTTCAAGAATACCCAGTCACCCACATTAGACTCTAAGTTCCTTCGCGGCATATATCGGCATAAGATTTACGGTGGCTACGACGATCAAACCTCACGTCCCCTAATAAGCTTTACTTTCTTGGCCCGATGAATAATATCTAGTCCAATCAATGTCGATTCTCCTACGTAAACCAGCAGATGGAGATCTGCAGTTCCGCCCATATAATGCTTCTTAAGGCTCCATACGAGATTGCTCAATACTTCATTTATTATAGGAAAATTCAATAAGCGGTAGATGTTCATCCCATCTTCCTCCAAAATCTAGCACATATGCCCGTAACATATCCTCGAGTAATGCAGGTTATGCGTTACGCCTGCCCGTGCATCCGAGGATGGAAGGTTGTGCTCCGAGGTTAACCCTGCGCGTCCCCGAGCCCCTATGAAGAGGTGCCAAAATTTAGGCGCCAAGCTACTTCCCCTCATCAGAGATAATTAACAATGGAACACATGAAATTGAACTGGCTATAATATACGGCTAAGCATAATCTTCGGCTAAGGTAGCCCTTTTGTGAAAGTATTTGATTTTGTCAACTTGTCAGCAATTACCCGGATGGGATCATATTTACGCACAGTCACGAGGTAACCCTACTACAAAATCCATATTAGCGCCTCCCAATTCCATAAAGGCGGCTATATCTGTGTCAGTCCGCTGGTTTTGGTATTCGGCTTTCTGTTGGCAATTGGGTTGTTGAGCTACGAATTACGCTATCCCCTTTATCATTCTCGGCCACCGGTAAATCTCTTTTACGTCATGGTACATTTGTCGAACCTGGATGGAGAGGGTAACGGGCATAGTGTACCTCGCCCATAATTTCTTTGACGAAGCCCTACCCACGTACGGAACACGGAAGCTGATCCTATATCTAAAAACTCTGTCCTCGGTGCACGGAAATGTCCTTTCCTATTTGGACCCCCTATTTACAGAAAGTGAACCGAGGCTAGAGTCTTCATACTTGTTCTTTCACTTCCAAAACCAATGATGACACGGTATTACGGATTACCGCTCCATTATATCTGATTCTACTATACGGCAGGCTAAGCTTGGTTTATTGATGCAATTCTTGAGCCAATTCCAGCGCTCGAGAACATAAATATGCTAGGCTTCCCATGGATTTGCGGCTAGGGGCATCCACTACAACATTGGCCCTTCTTGGGTGATACAAAATATTCACATCATAATCCTTTAACAGCTCAACTTGGCGACAGTGCCATAAATTCAACTCTTTAAGGTGAAAATATACGCAAGCTTTTTGTGATCGAGAGTGAAAATATCTACATAAGATGCCATATAGGTAGTTCTCCATATTTGTAAGGCATGAATCACGCGGCCAACTCAGTCATAGGTAGGGTAGTTCTTCTCATGCTTCCTCGGTGCTGGAAGCATAGGCTTAATCCTGCCATGTTGCATCAAAACACATCCTAACCCAACTCCCGAAGCGTCACAATAAACTTCATAACCTTCTGTTTCATACAGCACTTCCTTCTTAGCAGTGCCGATGCCAATCTGTCTTTCAGTTCCTAAAGCTCTACTCACAAGTCTCAGTCCACTGGAATTTAGTTGTCTTCTGCGTCGGTTTGGTTAAAGGAAGTCTTTGCTAAAGTGGAAATCACTTCCACGAACCTTCTATAATACCCGGCTAAACCCGGGAAACTTCGTACCTCGGTCCGAGTGGTAGGTCTAGGCCATGTTTCATGCCTCTATTTTACGCGTATCTACTTGTATACCGGCCATCGACACAATATGTCCCAGAAGGCTCACGAATTTAGCCAAAATTCTCATTAGAAAATTTTGCATATAGATGGCGATCTCGAGAGAATTTGGAGCATTGTCAGTAGATGATCGGTGATACGCCTCACGAACGGAATACACGAGAATATCATTATTAAATCTTTCATCTGAAAAGGTCAGTATGAGTAAAATGTGTGTTCATGGGTCCATGAACTTCTTCAGGGCATTTGTCGGTCAGAAGGACATGACTAGATATTCAAAGTAATTAAGTGTCACAGTCACAGGTAGTCTTTGAATATCATACACTTTCATGAACCCGGACTTTGCATTGATATCACGATCTTAAGTAAATCTTTGGAAAATACCTCGCTCCTGTGGCGATCAAACAATCGTCTATTCAAGGAAGCGGGTACTTATTCTTGATAGTGACTTTATTCGGTGCCGATAATCTATACGCATACGGAGGAGCGCGTCCTTCTTCCTTACGAAACGAAATTTGCGCACCCCATGGTGAGGTACTCGGCTTTATAAAGCGCTTTGTCTAGCAAATCTTTAATTGTTCCTTTAAATCTCTACGCGAGTTTAGCGGAGCCATCTATATGGAGGAATACATATAGGCCGAGTGCCCTGTGGTTCAATTGCAAAATCAATTTCCCTTTACGGGAAATACCGGGGAAGCTTATCGGGAAATACGTCGGGAAATTCATTAACCAGGATGGGCGAAGGGTTGGAGGCTTCTGCCAACATCTGAACTCGACAATATGATAAATGCACACTTTTGCTATCAATTTTCTCTCCAGAAGATAGGATATAAACCTTCCTTTTGACTTGGTAATACTACCTTTCCATTCCCGTACTTCCTCCCACGGAAAGTGGAATCGGACAATCTTGGTCCAACATTCGACATTGACATAGCATGGAGCTAGCCAATCCATACCCTAAATGGCATCAAATCAATCATTTAGTTATGTCAAGTCTGCGGTAGTCGGCGGCGGCAACCTCTGCGTACACCCCAGATAGACCATACATGCATAATAGAGTTACCAACGGGCCCTTAGACAACGAGAAGGTCGCCGGCTTTGTTAGAAAAAAAACAAGCCTTCAGCTTTCAGACACCTACTTGCGGTGTAACATAGGACAAGGTGGATCCTGGATGCATCAACTTACAGAAGCAAGATGAGAGCAAATGTTCAGCATACACAGTCACAACATGCGAGTGACGGCTCGACTCTGTCGCCCATTGGCAGTACGTAAGTGTGATTAAAATTTTGATGCACGGAGCGTAGGCCCCGATGCCGCCTCGGCCTCTTCCGAGTGAAGCAGGAGGGCCTACGCCTGTCAGCAGATCTTTGGAGCTCGTGATCCTGCAGAGGACCCTATCATCGTCGGTCACCCTTGTTACACCCGTAAATTCCCGGCATCTAGATGGCCTGCTGTACGTTAGTTAAGCATATTTAAGCCATACGTGCTAGGAAAAGGCCCCGAGAAATGATCGGACGAAAATCTGTCCCGAGCCCTTGCGGAAGGCACCGGGCCCCTCACGATAGCGCCGTGTCACGGAGCGGGAGCCACCGCGTGGCTCCGTAGCACGTTGGGCTGTCCGAGGCCAAGTATCAACCCCAACTTCGGTTTGTGATGTTATAACACTTTAATAATTTCCATAAAACGTAGCAAAACGAGAGAGAATTCGAGAAGGAGGAGATTAAATAATCATTAGTGCAGTTTTGCCAACGTAGTCTAAACTCAAATTAACCTCGAGGTACCGAGGTATTTAGCGAGCATTCTGCGGATTTTGCATTTCGTGAAATACAGTAGATGAATGGAGTCGAACTCTTGGGACTAAGGTAAGTAGATTGCTCCAAACTAGTGTCTATGTGCTCTAGTAGTAAAGTGAATACTTCTCCAACGGACTTTCGAAAAATTGCAAGTTTTCGACCGTCTTTAGATAGCCTAGTTTAGGCTATAGTATCTCGAAAGTGACGTGAGTCCTTCATAATAACGCGTTGTATTTAGTGCTGGTGATGTCTATATGAATGCCGGTTGGGAGAAATAGGCTAGATGCGGCCGAGGCACAAGATCGGCTTGTCGGATAACTCGAGGTTAAGGTATGTGAAGTTATTCTTGACAAGTTAGTAAGTCTAATCTTTGTGAATCATAGTAAACTCCGAATTAAGTTCTCGAGTTGAATGTTGAGAATTGAGTAAGTCTAGTAGATTCGGCTTGCGTTGCTAGTAGCCATTGATGCGAAAGTTAGTAAAGCATGCGCCGAAGGGCGAGATTATTAGCATTCGATTCAGTATAGCTTATTGTATGATTAGCAAGCATGTTGTAGAATAAAAGAAAGCGATTTTCCAGAATAAAAGTTAGTAAATGGCATCGAATGAAACCGAGCAGTTTATAGCTACGGACTAGCTATCCGAGCAGATAGAGATATTAGCTACGAATTAGCCATTCGGACGAGTAGTATCACGGCTGCAGTGTAAGCAGTTAAATAAAGATTACAGAATCGGTATAATCGGTAAAGAATCGTATAGTACAGAAGAGATCGAGAATAAGAAATCGAGATTTCACATAACCTTTTCGATTATACATGCTTGCTATTTATATGGCTATTTGCTTGTTGAGACTTGTTGTGGCGTGAGGGAGCCCTTTTGAGCGTCCTCGCCGCACAGGTTGTGTCGTGTCGCCCAGGCGGGTGGGTTTACGTCCTCCCGAGGTGGGAGAATGCCATCCCTAGCTTGGGCCAAAGATGGGATGAAGCTTTCCCCATAGTTGCTGATCAGCTTCTGATTATCTCCTGTTGACTTGTTCGGGGGGCAGTGCGGCTTTCAGAGTTTCGAATAGCCATGTTGAGGATTCAGGGCAGGACCTATGTTACAGTCTATACGGAGTCCTCCCGGACTCGAACATAGTTATTTATATCGGAGGCTATGGCCCGAGCCGAGACCCGGGGGCGGTAGGAGCTCACGAGGGTGACGGTGAGTGGAGTGACTTATTTTGGCGAGGTTTGACCGGGTAGGGGTATATACATTGTTTGCTTGCTTGGTGCCATCCAGCTTATGGGGAGTTGGTATTGGCTCTTGCTACTTGTATATCTATTTATGTGTTATATACTAGCTACTAGGCAGCCGAGCCGTCGCGTTTACGAGGTACGCCTCCGCACTATCGGTACGAAACGCATGATTCGGTTCATACCGGCTACTTCGGATTCGGTTATCTCACACTTTCCACAGTTGCTAGTTATGCTATCTATATTCAGTTGTTTTCAATTATGTTATTTAGTTGCTTTGCATACTCGTACAGCCAGATCTTGGCCTTGATGGGGCCTTGCATTACTTACTGCAGTACTCTTAGGCGAGAGCGATCGTGATTCCGGCCAGCTATTGAGTCATCAGCTCCTGTCATCCGGAGTCTGATTTCCAGAGTGTAGCTCTTTTCCTTTTGATGTACAGTATGGGTAGGTCGGGGCCTGTCCCGATCATTTCTATTGTTACTCATGAAACTGCAGTTGTATATTATCTCCACAGTAGTCCGTTGAGCCGGTCGTGTGAGCCGTGCGGTTGTATAAAATGTTTAGTATTTCTGCCTTTATGTTGGTCGTGTGGGGCCGTAGCAGCCATTAGTGGTTACCTTGCCGTTCACGTAGCTTTCCGGTATTTCCTTGTTGAGTCTCGAGAAGACTAGATAGCATGGTGGCCTTATTAGAGGCATAGGTTCTGATTATGGTATGTTTCTAGTTAGGCGTAGTTACGAATACGGTGGCTATAAACTCCGAATGGCCCGAGTGTGTTCTGGTATTATATAGCCCTTGTTTCAGAGAACACAGAGATAGAGCTAGCCGAGCACCCCGAATGTGCCTCGGCCCACAGTTAGTAGTCGAGGTCCTTCTAGGAGCTGGGTGTCGATCCCATACCCCCAGGCGGGCGTGACAAACTTGGTATCAGAGCAGGAGTCATGTCCCGGGGAGTCTACAAGACGTTCTAAATAGAGTCTTGGCTATGGATGTGTTGTGCACCACATACTATAGGCGGAGAACATGAGCATGATAGGATGGTTACTCTTCTTTCTCGATCGGTCGTGCTATAGGACGGTGCAGTATAGGGTTGAGTCCCTAAAACTTATCATATTCTTTGGTTACGAGATAGAATGGAAGATCGACACCCTACCACGGGCGAAAGACAAGACACAAAAGCAGGAGAAGGCACTAGCGGGATGCCTCAGTTCGAAGACGAGTCATCCCGTCCCGAGGGCGACACTAGAGGCTTCATCTGACCATCTCGGCGGAGTCCCCCTCACATCGAGGAGAGGTTGGGCACTACACCGCCCCGATGGCTCATTGCCTTCGCCATTAGATCGGGGAGGTTCGTAGCGGCTGTAGTGCCTTGATGGCACGAATGATAGCCGCCACGGCGCCGGTGGCGCCACCGCGGCAGCAAAGTCTTCGGAGTGGGTCGAGCGGTTCGAGTGAGGAATTTTGGCACTTGGGTCCCCACGGTTCACGAGGGGTCGAGATCGGGCGAGAGGACCCTCGGGACTTTCTAGATCAGATGAAGAGGATATTCCGAGTTATGCATGTGACCTTGAGTACGGTGGCTGGCAGTGTTTTCGATTACGGGATATAGCTATATTGGTAGTACGAGTTGGGAAAGGTCTAGAGGGAGAGATGTTACCCTCCGACCTGGACCTGACTTCTCGGAAAGCCTTCTTGGAGCCATTACTTGCCACGAAGTCGGCGAGGCCCGGATGGATCGGTTACGCATCTAGAGCGGCGAGGGCGTACGCGAGTATGCTTTTTCTGGTTTGACTCCTTAGCCACGTTGTCTCCAACATTTTGTTGATACTATGCCGGCGAGTTCACGGATTTATTATGGGCACGAATCCGGAATATCTTGAGGCATGTAGCGGCGACGTTACGAGAGGATATGGATATCGCCGTACGAGGCCTTGCTGGAGACCATTGAGGTCTTAGGCAGTAACAAAGTAGTAAGACCGGACGGTCGGGAACGGCGCCGCGAGAGATACATCGGACGAGATGCAAATGGAAGTTCAGAGGACCCGAGTCCACGACTATCGAGACGGAGCCCCCTAGACCCCCACCTCCACTGCTGGCCGGCATCGGCGAGTAGATATGCTCGTAGAGGCGGTCGAGCCTAGTGGCGACTCCCGAAACCGTAGATTCCCCGCGAGCGGGAGAAGGGGAGAGCGAGCAGATTAGCACCCTCACCCTGCCCTTATTGCAATCGACCATATTCCGGAGCTTGTAATATGGCTCCTCTGAGTGTTATATTTGCGGGCGGAGGGGGCATCAGATGAGAGATTGTCAGACCGGGGGAGGTCGGGGAGTAGAGAACTGATCGGGACGGGGGTCCCGCGGGGCCACGAGCTCAGCCCCGGCCTCAGCGGGGCGTGGGCCTTCAAGCTCAGTAGAGAGAAGCGAGGTAGATCGAGGCCTCCGGTTCGGAGTACGGGCTCAAACCGTACTTATGCACTACCGAGAGACATGACTGAGGCATCTCCCGGATGTAATGCTCGAGTGCGATGACTATCACATTCTGCCCACCTTATGTATTGATTGATCAGGGATCCTCTGTCATATATTACCCCAATTGTGGCACGAAAGTTCAATATTGCACAAATTATTCACAGCCTTTTGATATCCACACGAAGTCGGTGACTCGATTGTAGCTAGCGAGAATTTCACAGGGTGTACGGTAGAAAGGTTCTTGACAGCCAAACTACGGTAGATCTGGTCGAGTTAGAAATGATAGACTTCGATGCCATAATGGTTATGGATTGGCTAGTGTCGTGCTATGCCAATGTAGAATGTTGGACCAAGACGTTAATTCCCACTTTCAGAGGCGGTGCGGGAGTGGAAAGGCAGCACGAACTACGCCAAAAGGTAGAGTTTATTTCCTATCTTCGGGCGAGGAAATTGATAACTAAGGGATGTATTTACCACTGGTCGAGTTCGGGATGTCCGAGCGAGAATCTCAGACACTCAATGCGTTCCAGTGGTGAGCTTGAGAGAATTCCCCGATGTGTTTCGAATGAGTTTTTGGTATTCCCCGAAAGGGAAATAGATTTTCTATTGATTTGTTACCGGGCACTCGGCCCGATATCAATTCCTCTCCCTATCGTATGGCTCTGAACTCGAGTTAAGGAAGCGGTGAAAAATTGTTGAACCAAGGTTTCATCGGGCCGATTGCTTCACCATGGGGTGCGCCGGTTTTATTTGTGAGGAAGAAAGATGGCTCACTCCTTATGTGCATAGATTATCGCGGTTGAACAAGTGCAGTGAAGAACAAGTACCCGCTTCCCCGAATAGATAGCTTATTTGATCGATTACGAGGAGCCGGATACTTTTCTAAGATTGACTTGCGGTAGGACCATCACCGGAGTTCGAGTACGTGAAGGAGATATTCCTAAAACGGCGTTCGGGGCCGATATGGACATTTTGAATTTCTAGTCATGTCCTATGGGTTAGCAGATACCCCAGCAATATTCATGGATCTAATGAATGGTATTTTCGGACCATGGACTGTTCGTGATAGTGTTTATTGATGATATTACAGTTATTCTCGCTCACGAAGAGCGAGATCAGGACTCATTTGCGGACATTGCTCCGGATCCTCAGTGACCACCAGTTATATGCTAAGTTCTCCAAGTGTGAATTCTGGCTTAACTCGGTAGCCTTCTTAGGGCACATTGTGTCGGATGTTGGTATACGAGTTGACACACTTGAGAAAATAGAAACGTCAAATCATAGCCCTGAGCCTACCACTCCAGGTGGTCCAGTAGCTTTACGGGATTAGCGAGGTATTCTGAGAATTTTGTTGAAGGGTTCTCTATAGCGGCACCTCGACCAAGCGGCGCGAGAAGGCAGCAAAGTTTCGGTGGACGAGAGGCATGCGGCAGAGTTTCCAGGAAGTGAAAGACAAATTAACCTCCGCCAGTGTTAGCATTCTAGGAAGGTATTGGTTATTCGGTATATTGCGACATGTCAGGCGTCGGGTTGGGTGTGTGTTGATGCAGCATGGTAAAGTGATTGCATATGCTTCCAGTTAGCGAGGGAAACACGAAAAGAACTACCCCTACCCGACACAGGTTAGTAAAAGCAGTGATCACGCCTTGAAAATGTGGAGACATTATTTGTATGGCGTCCATGTGAATATTTTCACGGATCTGAAACCTCGTGCTTCACTTAAAGAGAGTTGAATGTAGCATTGGCAATCATTGTTTGATTGCTAAAAGATTACGGCGTGGATGCATTACCACGGGAAGAGCCAATGTTGTAAGAAGATGCTCTGTTCGTAGGTCCATGGGGGAGTTTAGTATTGCGGCCCGGCCGGTGGTCGAGGAGATACATCGGTTAGCTAGCCTAGTCATTCGTGTAGCGAAGCGAGGACAACGGGCGGTAGTTGAGCACCGTCGTGTCATCACTTGAATTTGTGAAGTAAAGGAACGGCAATAAGAGGATCGACCTAGTTCGCTTAAAGATTATATTCATTTGAGGGAAGCGGATTTCAGTGAACGAGAGGATAGGTCTTTGCGTTATGAGCCGTCTATGTTCCGGATGTTTTGAGCCTCGCTACGGTGAGCAAGTACATTGTGCCCGCTATTCTCTCCACCACTGGCGCGACAAAGATGTATCATGATATCAAGAAAACCTTGGTGGCCGGGTATGAAAAGAGAATTGTTGAATTTGTAGCCCGGTGTCCTAATGCCAATAGGTGGCAGAACATCGAAGCTTGAGCGAGTTTGACCAAGGACATAGGCTGTGCCTCTCTGGAAGTGGGAAGCGTGAATGGATTTTGTGGCGGGATTCCCCGTACTAGACATAGACATGACTCTATATGGTGATAGTTGCCAGTTGACCATCGGCTCATTTCTGCCGGTGAGAACTACCTTCTCGGCCGAAGATTATGTTGAGTTGTATGTCAGAAGTAGTCGGGTGCAGTGCCGGTATCATTATTTCGAACGAGAGGAGCACGCGGTTACGGCTAGATTTTGGTAGTCGTTTCGGAGAGAGGAATGCAGGTACGCATATTAATTTGAGTGCTCGCCATTCCACCCTCGGAACGAGATGGATGGTGAACGCACCATTCGAGACGCTCGAAAGATATGTTGCGGCGTGTGCTAGATTTTGGTAGTAGCTGGGATGAGCATTTACCTTTAATCGAGTTTGCTTATAACAACGGCTATCACTGAAGCTATTCAGATGGCGCCTTTCGAGGCATTATACGGTATCTGCAGTTGCCGGTTGGGCACAGTTGAAATAGGAGAATCGACGTGATTGGGCCGGACATCGTTCGGCGGTCGAGAGGAGAAGGTAAAGCTTATCGAGAGAATGCCTATTAGTGCAGTCGCCGAGGAGAAATCATATCACAGATATACGGCGCGGAGATCACGGAATTCGATGTGAATAGGCGAGTATTTTAAAGTGTGTCTACGATGAAAGGGTGATGAGATTTGGCAAGAAGGTAAGCTCGGCCCAAGGTTTGTCCGGGCCATACAGATTCGTCAAGAATAGGCCAAGTGGCATATGAGTTGAGGCACCTCAGAATTAAAATGTTGTTCATCCAATCTTTCATGTATCCATGCTAAGGAAATGCTTAGGGGACGTCCAAGAGCAGTCGATCCGAGGATATTCAAGTTACGGAAGAACTAGCCTACGAAGAGATTCATTAGCTATCCTAGGCAGGACAAATTGGCAGATTGAGAACTAAAGATATTGCGCGTCTGTCAAGAATTGTGGCGTAACAGGAACCGAGAGGAATGGCGTGGGAGGCGAGGAAGATATGAAAGCTAGATATCCTCAATTTTTCCAAGCTTAGCTCAAGCGACAGTATGTCAGTATTAATACTACGGTATCTATAGTTGTATTTATATGAAATGAGAATAATTGATGTTTAGCTATCAAGTGAACTTTAAAGTATTATTGTGGAGTACTGTATGGGACTTTTCTGTGTTTCGAGGTTTTGGTAGTCCATATTACGGGAAACTATTTTTTTGCCGAAGAGTTTCCTAGTAGCAAGTCAAGATAAGTTGAGAAGTCCTCTAAATTAGCCGTTTCCATTCGGAGAATGTTCTTAAAGGGGGTAGAATGTTACACCCCATAAGATTCTTGGCATCTAGATGGCCTATTCACACATGGGTTAAGCATATTTGAAAGCCATACGTGCTAGGAAAAGGCCGGAGGAAAGATCGGACGAAAATCCTATCGAACCACCGCGAAAGGGCCAGGGCGAAAACCCCTCACGATGGCCAGCCAGGTAATCACGAAGGCGGGAGCCACCGCGTTGGTTAGTGACACGTCGGAGCTTGTCCAGGCCCAGAAACAAATAAAGCCCCACTTCGGTTTGTGATGTTATAACACTTTAATAATTTCCATAAAACGTAGAAAACAGAAGAGGTCGAAGGAGGAGATTAAATAATCGTTTGATTACGGCGCAAACGTAGTCTAAACTCAAATTAACCTCGAGTACCGAGGTATTTAGCAGCAGCGAGCATTCCTATGGATTTTGTTTCGTGAAACACGATGCGACGAATCGTCGAGCTACCGGACTAAGGTAAGTAGAATTGCTTGGAAAGCTAGTGTCCTGTAATACAACCGTAAAGTGAATACTTCTCCCTTAGGACTTCTGAAAAAATTGCAAGTTTTCGACCGTCTTTTCGATAAGCCTAAGTTTAGGCTTTAATTATCTCCAGTGACGTCGTCCTTGAATAACGTTGTATTTAGTGCTAATTGAAGTGTATATGAATGCAATTGGGTGAAATAGCTGATCTTGGCCATTTCGTCATTTGTCGGATAACTCGAGAGTTAAGGTATGTGAAAGTTTGTTCTTCGGCAAGTTAGTAAGTCCTTAGCTTTGTGAATCATAGTAAACTCCTTAATTAAGTTCTCGGAGTTGAATGTTGAGAATTGAGTAAGTCTAGTAGATTAAGGTTGCGTTGCTAGTATCATATTCGATCCGAAAGTTAGTAAAGCATGCGCCGAAGGGCGAGTTAGCATTCAGTTAATTATAGCTTATTGTATGATTAGCAAGCATGTTGTAGAATAAAAAGAAATAGATTTTCCGAATAAAAGTTAGTAAAAGTAAATCGAGATAGGCAGACATTTATGGCTACGAGACTAGCCATTCCAGACGGATGAGATGTTGCTTTCTGATTAGCCATTCGAGACGGATAGTATCTGGCTGAGATTAGCCAACGGTTAAATAAAGATTACGAAGTCGTATAATCGGTAAGAATGAGTATGTACGAGAAGAGATCGAAATAAGAAATCGAATTTCACATAACCTTTTGATTATACATGCTTGCTATTTATATGGCTATTTGCTTGTTGAGACTTGTTGTGGCGTGAGGGCCGCAGTGAGCGTCTCGCCGCCCTGGGTGGTAATCGTGTCACCTTGACGGGTGGGTTTACGTCCTCCGGTGGCATGCCGTTCCTAGCTTGGACGAAGATGGGATGAAGCTTTCCCATGAAGTGCTTTGATGACTTTACGGTTATCTCCCACTGTTGACTTATTCCCGGGGGAGGCGGGTGCGGCTCGGTTTGGATAGCCTGTTGAGAGTTCCGAGGCAGGTTTATACGGTACGATGCATGTAGGAGTCGCCCGGATTGAACACGTTATTTATATATCGGAGGCTATGGCCAGTGGGAGACCCGGGCGGTAGAGAGCTCACGGGTGAGCGGATAGTGACTTATTTTGGCGGGTTTTGACCCGGGTAGGGGTATATACATTGTTTGCTTGCTTGGTGCCATCCAGACTTATGGGGGTTCGTATTGGCTCTTGCTTGCTACTTGTATATCTATTTATGTGTTATATACTAGCTACTGGAACGGCGGAGCCGTCGCGTCTGCAGGTACGCCTCCGCGGTCACGAAAAGCATGATTCGAGTTCATGCAGCCGCAGTTGATTGCTCTCACGCCATACAGATTTGCTAGTTATGCTATCTATATTGAGTTGTTTTCGGTTATGTTATTTCAGTTGCTTTGCATACTCATTACCAGCGGCGCGCTAGTGGGCGGCTGCATTACTTACTGCCAGTACTCTTAGACGAGGAGCGATCCCTCGTGATTCCGGCCGGCTATTGAGTCATCGGCTCACCATCATCAGTACATTTCCCGAGGTGTAGCTCTTTTTCCATTTTGATGTACGATATGGTATGTCGGGGCCTTTTTGTCTGGATCGAACTGTATTACTCATGAAACTTGCAGTGTATATTGCTCTCCCCAGCTCAATTGATTGGCCCGTCGTGTGGCCAAAGTGCCGGTTATCATAAACATTTAGTATTTACGCCACTTTATGTTGGCAGAGTGGCCAGGGCCGTAGCTATCGATAGTGGTGACGCTGGGTCACTTAGCTTTCCGTATTTCCTTGTTGAGTCTCGAGCCCAGAACGGCATGGTGGCCTTGTCGGCACGCAGGTTCACGATTATGAGTATGTTTAAGTTGCATTTGTGGTTACAGAATACGGTGGCTATAAGCCCCGAGATGGCGGGCTGTGTTTGCGGCCGTTATAGCAGCCCCTTTTGTTCATTTGAATAAGAGCTAGCAGAGGCACCGGATGTGCCTCGACCCCACCAGTTTGTAGTCCCGAGGTCCTTCTAGGGCACCGAGGTGCCCGATCCTTACCCCCAAGGCGGGCGTGACAACCACGACTAGATGGACAATTCCTCATTTGATGACCCTCATGTACACAATTGTAGCATGTTTGTGGAGCCATAAATGCATGCTCCCGAGTGGTGTCGACTACAAAATAGGGAGCAGAAAGTGGTGCTTTGTAAAGCCACTCTGCTCCACCCTCCTCTCACTGTTTGTGAACCTACGCTTGCGAACCTCCACGAACTCGGCTTCCTCGGCAGCTAAACCTACTCCTCTGCTTCTTGTGGTGGGCGGGGTCTAAACGTCTATACGATAATCGTGGCCTAGGTCTCAGGGACTCCTCACGTAATTCATCCGATACGTCTGCGACCACTCACGACTTGTCCTCTAATCTCCCGTTGCCTCGATACCCTCAATATTCTGCGCAAAAGCACACTTTTGACGATATCCATATCCTCTCGTAGTATAGGTAATGATGCAGGTCTGTTTATATTGGGTTTTAGGCCCATAATAAACGGTGTACCATTTGGTTGGCATTATATCCACAAAGGCAGCGCATATCGAGCGGAGAATCCAAGCCGCATGGCATATTCTCGAACACTCATCGGCCCTGCTCCAAGTGTAGAATTGATCAACCCCGGGCTGTCGAATCTCTACTTGTTAGTGACAGTCAAAAGCCTGGGAAATTGGACCGGGTCGGAGGGCTGTCTCTCCCTCGGGACCTCACCCAACTCTCATACCAAAGTACGGCGATGTCCAGTGTGGGAATAATGCCAACTCAACGTTATTTAGGTGTAGCATGCCATCACCTAAAATCTCTACATACGATCTAATAAGTCTGAAATTCTCGATTGATAAAATCACACAGCCAGTCCTGGGGGACTTAGTGCTAGGAACTCCTCGGACCCTCGAACTACCAGGCCCTCCTAACGATTACGCAACTATAGATGGCGGCGGCGGCGGCCATCATGCGTGCTAGCATAACCACGACGATCACGACCTCTGATCGGGGGTAAGTACGGTATAGAAATTGCCCGAGTGGTTCGTCTGCAAACCAAAGCTCCCAGCGATACGGCGTGGTGGAGGCTATTTGGGGAGGTCGAAGGATGCCTCCGTATCATATTGCCCTGCTAGGACTTGAACTGCTACGGCTGACTAAGCCTAAGCCCCCGCCCACAGTGTGGTAGGCTCTAACTCTAGAATCAAGAAAACAACGGGATATATAGCGTAAATACAACCCCGTGACAAGGCCTATAGCCACACAGTGAAAATAAACGGCCCCAACAGAGACAAACAGTATAGGGAGTCTGTGCGGACGACAAGGCCACCATGATATCTTGTTATAACTGGAAATTAAAAGCCGATGCTAAGCCGAGCTATGACCTACAAGGACACCAATCAGCTAGCAAAATAGGGCCCCTTTGAGTCGGCTTAACATAATCTAAAACACATATGGGCCCCACACAGCCAGCGTTCAACTAACAACGAGGAAATAATGCAATGCAAGCCTCTAGGAATAATAAGATGGTGAGTGGGCAAGCCTACCCATACTTGTACAAACAAAAAAGAAGTAAGCCTCTATCACACAAGCTCCGAGAGAAAGGATGTGGCTCGTGTGGTGGCCCCGGAACTCGAGAGCCTACTCCTCGTCTATGCGTACTGCGGGCAAGTAATGCGGCGCCCCAAAGAGGGCGTAGGTACCGCATGTACTGAGTATGTAAGCAATAACTATAAATGACTTAAAGTAAATAATTAGAACTAACAGCCTTTGAAAATAGAAATAGAACTAACAATGGTAGTAAAGCAGTTGAAGATGGCGAGTAGTGAAATGCGGGACTAAGCAACGGTGATAAGGAGGTAGGGGCCATGCGACAAACAAGGCGTCCTATTGTCTAACTATCGGTAACTAAGCAACATAAACCTTACGTGGCCCCCATAAGTAGGAAGGTATAATCGACACATATAACAACCACACGGGCCCCCATTAGCTCTAGTAGTACACCTCAATCTACATACCCCTATGCGGGTCATGTTGAGTCAACTACCGGCTATAAGCGTCCTACCGGTCGGAGTGCACCCAGGCGGGCCCACTCGGCCTTTTTGACTATAGTTGTGCCTGATGCAGGAGGACTCCACGATATTTACACCCCGGGCGTAAGCGCTCGGCGGTGTGTATAAGGCCAACCACGAAAAAAATATGAGGTCTGGATCCCCATCTTCGTCCCTTGCGGACGGCAGCACGTAAGAGCAACGTATCCTCGCCACAGCGGGAGCCGATCTGACTTCTATTAACCTGGCGGTCACGGAAGCTATACAGGTATAATCATCCCAAAACAATACAAATACAAGTCTCGACTAACGGTGACAACGAAACTGGTAACATACTCTGACATACTTTATTGGGATTCATCTTGGATTACTATCTTGAAGAAACCTTGCCGAAAGAAAATGCCTTAACATACCTTGTTCGGCTGTTTACCAATTAACTGAGAGTTTTAATTAGTATTCAATAGCTCTTCCCAAGTGAAATCGTGTTACTAGAAAGATAGGACTAGTTTTTCATAAATTCGGCAAGGAAAACTTTATATATAAAAATATTAACTATTCCAACTTAACACTGCACTATATTCCAACTTAACGGAATACGGTCGATACCTTGTTATTTCTCGAAAGTCTAGAAGGGAGAAATGCTTACTTTAAGCCTAGGATCGTATTGGCACTAGTTTGGAGCAATTCCAACAACTTTGGCTCGGCGGGACGACGATTCACCGGGCGAATTTCATGAAACTAACTCTGTATAAATGCTCCCTGCAGCCTTATACTTTGATACCCGAAATTAATTTGAATTTGGACGGCGTTTAGCTGCGTAATCGAACGAAAATTAAATGTTTCCTTTGTTTCTCAACTCTGTTGGTCGTATTATATAAGAATATTAACATAAAGTCTAGGGTGAGGCCTATATATACTTGAAGCAGGATACAAGGCAACGTGGCACGCTGGCCAACGCGTCGTTTCAGCTCCATTCCACATTGGCTAACGTGTTGATTCTGCTCCGTGCCACTTTGCCCCTCTAGGCAGCTTGGTTCGGCCTCCTCTCGCGAAATCCCAACTTTGCACTCGTTCGGCCTTTCCCCGAGCCCTTTCCTCGTACATATGGCATTCTAAAACTCTCAACCAACATGCGAATAGGCCGATTAAACACTAGAAACTTATGGGGTGTAACAACCCCAACTCACTCACTTATAAACTGAAATTGAGAATACTAAAAGAAGTTAATAATAAGGTCCTTGAAGGATGAGGACTTACCAACGAGATAGGTATGCTAGAACTCTAAGAAACTGGCTAGTGGTGGGACTAAACCTGAACGTCCAAGCCTGTATCATGAAATGATACAACATAGAGTATGCGGTTAGTACTTGGAATGTACTGAATATGCAAGGTAAGTAAAACTGCTAAGTAAGTAAAATTGAAATCATACATATCATAAAATATTTTATCATAAGATTCTGAGAGTAAGGATTTCATGTTATTATCTAAAAACATGATTTAAATATAGTTGAATATCATAAGTGAATCGAATTACCCAAAGTTAAAACTGATAATCATATGTAAAACTGAACATGGGGTCAACCCTGCTGAAAACATAGTATCATAATTGATGAACATGCATAATTGAAATCATGAGGAACAATGGAAGACTCGTCATATAACCGACATTACCATGATAGAGCTTACGTCGTCCCAACTATTACAACTCAAGTGGGTAGAGCCATCCAAAGCCTTGCCAGGGCTAAGGGCGCTATCATGATATTGATATCAAATTGAAGGCCCCGTGGGGGCAAGAGAAGCTCACAGGAGGTCCCAATGAATCTAAACATACCTATATTGGCACGTAGTTCTAAGGCATGGGGTTATCTGAACCCTTAGCCTACTCGATGCTAGACACTACTCTCAAAAACATGCATATGCTCTCCATCATTTTTCAACAAAGTTGAACCATCGTCTTTCGATGAAGCTGAATCATAATATTACATACATAATCTGAAAACATAATATGATGAACCTTGGCTCAAACTATACCACTAGTTGAAAAGTGAGAGTCTAGACTCCAAAACCATGTGGTAAGCTAATAACACAAAATTGAAGTAAATCATGAAACACACTTGATCATATGGGCTTTCCCAAACTTAAACATTCTTTGAAATAGACTTGATAGTCAAAATCATGGATATAGACATAGGTAATTCGAAATCATACTTTTATCATAGACATCTCATCATACTTGGAAACATAGATCATAATCTGAGCACTTCATGAACTTTCATAATCGAGCATCATATTGGTAAACTTTGAAATCATAATTTGTAATTGAAACCATCATAAAACATGCCTCCTCTTCTGGCAGGGGGGGCGAGCTCGAGGAGCTGGGTGTGGAACAATCTACCCACCCTAACCAAACATGGTACACCATTTGCAAATATGTCCATACTCCCGGCACTCATGACACACCTTCTCAATATCTGGTACTTAAGTAATAAATAGGACGAGCCCCAAAATCCGAGTGAACTATTTGGGTACTCCCGGCTGTACCTGTTGGTCGCAAAGTAATCCTGGCGGACCCCCGGTTGACACCTACATGGATAACTGAATAGGGCATCCCAAGTAGCCCTGAGGTATCAGAGTACTAGCAAAAGAGCCGTTGTAAGAACCCACCTTCCAAGCCTTCTTCTCGGCATTCTTCACATAACCATCCTGTTTCACCCCCTCCACATTTTTCACAAACTCAACTACCTCCTGAAAGGTCTTACCTACAGAGACCATCTGAAGGGCTGACAGCTAGAGACCCACATTCAGGAGTTTGACAAATCACCTGATCCTCTCCTCCTCTATGGGTAGTAAGGGCAGAGCATACCTAGACAGTGAGCGGAATCGAGCCTCGTATGCTATAATATAAGAGGTCCCCTACTCAATGGTGGTGAATTCATCCCGCCTCTGATCTCTTAAGGTACGTGGTACATACATCTCCAAAAAGGTGGAGTAGAACTATGTCCAGGTCAATGGTGGTGACCCTGCTAGTCTGCACTCCACAAAATCCCTCCACCAGAACTTAGCATCACTCATCAGCTGGAAGGTGACAAACTCTACACTGTACTTATCCATTGCCCCCATCTTATGGAGCCTTTAGATACAATCAATGATAAACTTATAGGCATCCTCCGTCTCGATACCATAGAAGGTGGGAGGCTTTATCATGGTGAACCTCCATAACAACCATGCTCTTCTCTAGTCATTATCAGTCCAGCTACCGACCTCAAAAACATCACAGCCTCAGAGATATCATCAATACAAGGAGCCACAGTAGTTGCATGTTGTATCCTTGACTGCTGCCCTACGGGATTCGCTTGTGTTGCCCCACTACCCATGAGGATGCTCAAAAGTTTAAATACCTAAGCTAGGAGCTCAGAGGTTGCTGGAGCGGCTACCGACTCTCCCTGAGTAAGAACCTCGACCTCCACAGCCACCCTTTCTAGCACCTCTGGTGGTATTGGAGATGCGAATGGTTCCTAAACCAAAGCAGGAGTTCAGACTCCTCCTCTGACATCAATAGGCCTCTGCCTACGACCTTTGCCCCATCCTTTGCTGCGAACTTCAGTTGTTGCTACTGGCTCGAGTGCTTCCTCTCTGTTTCCACCTGCACATGTTATCACCATCTATGTGACGTCTTTATTTCGCACAAACAACACTGGAGCACCCCATGGAGATATGTTGGGTCTGATAAAGCCCTTATCTACAAGGTCTTTTAGTTGTTTGTTCAACTCCTTAAGCTCAGCTGGAGCCAATTTTTAAGGAGGAATAGAGATGGGTTGGGTGTTTGGAAGAAGGTCTATGTCGAAGTCTATTTCCCACTCAAGAGGGACTCCGGGAAGATCTTTAGGAAAGACATCAGGAAATTCACTAACAACTAGAACTGACTGAATAGTCGGGGTCTCGAAATTGGAATCCCTGACCCTAACCAATTGATAGATGCAACCTTTTGAAATCATTTTTCGGGCCTTAAGGTAGGAAATAAATCGACCCTTAGGCACTGAAACAGAACCCTTTCATTCTAAGACTGGCTCGTTGGGAAACTAAAATCTGACGACTCTAGTTCTGCAGTGGACTGAGGCATAATAGGAATGTAACGAATCCATTCCAAGAATGAGATCGAAGTTGACCATGTCTAGCTCTACTAGATCAACTAGGATAACTTTACCCAACACTGAGACTGGACAACTTCTATATACCTGGCTGGCTCGAATTGACACACCGATTGGAGTAGAAACTGAACATGTTCCTAAGAGGACTTCTGGAATAATATCAAACTGAACAACAATATATGGAGTCACGAAAGAAAGTGTGGCTCCTGGATCTAACAAGGCATATACATCAATATGGAAAAGGTGCAACATATTTGTAACGATATCAGGTGAGTTCTCCTGATCCTATCGAGAAGACAAAGAATAAAAATGGTTTTGGCACTGCCCGCCACTCATACCTGAAGTAGTGCCCTATTGAGCTGGATGACCTGGTGAGGCTACTGAGGTGGTAGACTGGGTATTCCCCCGTCCGGCTGACGAACAATCTCTCAATCTGTGACCCAGCTAGCCACAATCGTAACAACCCTCCATGCCAAATGGCACTCTCCAGGGTGATTCTTTCCATATTTAGGGCAGGCTAGAAACGTGTCACGGCTAGAAATGTGACTCTGGGACTAGGAGCCTGATGCTTCTCCCTTTCGGTCCTTGCGGGATCAGAAAGAAGAGGAACTAGCTGATGAGGGTACTTGAGGTTTCTGCTACTGTTTTTGTGACCAAATACCCCCACTTGACCTCTGCTGCCCATACTGGAACTGGCCTATTCCGGCTCGCCTATTTTCTCTCTATATATGCTTCAATTTTTCTGCCTCTTTTTTGGGCGTGAATGATGAGACTAGAGAGCTCAATGTCTTTGATCAGCATCATGGTTCTACTTTCCTTAAACACCAAGTCTGAAACTCTGTTAGCAAACTTGAGCATCTGAATCGCCGCCCTAAATTCAGCGATGGACACTTGATCGTCCTAAGGAGCTGGTGGGGCTGGCCAGTTAGCATTCCCGATCCTTCTTCCATTTTCTTGTTTTGGAGGAATGGTTATCTAAAAAGAGAAGAGTAAGGATTAGGAGGATGTTTTTTATATTATCTCAATGCACGATAAAGATCATGAATAAAGGGAAATTTCCTAACAATGTCTTGTAGCCTCCCCTTCATAAGTGTGGCATGCTTCACACCCATAAAAAGGACTTTACGTGATGCGACCTTCAGACATCCTAGGATACTCTAACCCTAGTTGTTATACCCCAAAATCCCTAAGATCGGATCGGGGAGTTGAAGAAGAGAAAATAGAATTTTCTGCACCAAATCATAGAACGAGTCGTCTTGTGACCCGTCAGGATGACCATGAGTCGTTAAGTGAATCATGGTGAGGAGTTGCACTTAGTTGTAAAATCTTAAGTTTTG
>JACEIK010010637.1:0-31899 GCA_018107945.1 Datura stramonium
TTGTTCGCTTCAACCATTCTTAACAATTCAAGCTTTATGCCAAGTAGTTCCAACCCTTTGGAAAGGATCATACATTCCTCAATATGATTTTAATAACATATGAATACTGATCCTGTCAATAACTTTGTTTCGTGCTTGAAAAACAAGGAAAGGGACGCCTTTACATACCTTGGAACGTCGACTCTAATTTTGCCGAAAATCTTCCTTTATAGCTTACTCCTTAAGGATCCTTCCAAGTCCAATTTACAAACCCAACAAGCAGCAACTTCACTTCACCAAAGTTCTGGAAAAATTGGGCAGCAACATGCCATGACATAGCACAAAAACACACAAGAAACAACAACA
Source organism: Datura stramonium (assembly GCA_018107945.1). Classification (NCBI taxonomy): domain Eukaryota; kingdom Viridiplantae; phylum Streptophyta; class Magnoliopsida; order Solanales; family Solanaceae; genus Datura; species Datura stramonium. Next base: position 346 of record JACEIK010010637.1, read on the forward strand.
CAATACTACAACATTCTACAAGTTATATCCGCATAAACTTAAAAAGAAATCAAAAGGAATTACTTACCCTTTGTTGGAGATGTTATAATCTAAAGAAGTAGGAGTAAAATCCTACTGTATCCTCTGCCTAGAATCATCTAAAAATGCAGCAATACAAAAATCAATCACAAGACAACAACAAGTCACGACTTCCTTCAAGGTTCTCTTTTCCAAAGCCCAAAGGAGACAAGACTGAAGTTTCTTACCTGGGATATCTTTTCACCATGTGATAGGGCTTTGAATTCTCTAAATTCTTAAAAAAATCAACTAAAACGGAGTAAAAATGAGTTTTAGCGCAATTTTACTTCATATGGCCGGTAGCAGGGTTTGCCGCGCCAGCGTGCGGCGCCGTGCGACATTCCCTCTCTCGCGCGCCTGCTGCAACTTCTTTGTCTCGGTGCCCTTCAGCCTGGGCGCTTTCCCAGCCGGCAGGTGTGTCTTCAAATGAGCATAACATTTTACTTCGAACTTCGATTGGCGGTTTCTGCACTGTAAGCTAGACTCAAATACCTTTCATTTGACATGTTATAGGACTACCGGATCATTATATTTTTGAGATATGACCATTTAAAGTTGACCTTTATTTACAAATCTTCACATACTCTTCGCTTTTCCCTTTGCTCATGTTTCCCTCCTCACCTAGGACAACCTTTTTGACCCATAATTCCATTAATATGACATATAACCATCTAATAATGATCAAAAAAAAAAAAATCCGAGGGTTTTAACATGAATAAATACATGGATATTATCCCAGTGAAATTAACGAAACCAGGAACATGAAAATTTATTCATATTCGAAGAACTCAGAGCAAACTGATAGGAAAATTATGGGAGGAATTTGGGGGGACACAAGGGAAGGACAATTCCCTTGTTGAATTCCATATACATTTAAGAATTCCCCAAGAAGAAGAATACAGACTCTTTTGTGATGAAGGAAGACCTTAAGCCTTCTTGAGAGTTTCTTGAGAGAACTTTCGATAAATTTCTGAGAGTAAACGTGAGAATGAGGGGAGGAACCTTCCAAACCCTGTAATAAGTCTAAATTTACGTCAAAATGATGCGGTTTAAATCTTAGGAGAATAGGAAATTACTAAATAGCCCTTAGAAAATCATTTGGGAAAAACTGCTAGGTGACCTAACGGGTGACCTGACGGAGTCGTGATATTGTCACGCCTCGTAGTCCCTCCCATTGGGTACACTACCCAAGATCCTAAGTAGGTCACCATGGGGTACACAAAGTCGTGATCTTAGTCGTGGTATCTCACTTACGAAGATTCAACACTAGACTAGGTAAGGAGTCGCTTAATGGTCGTTGCCATTGATGACGACTCGTCGTAACACTCGTTAGATACATTGCCTAATAACTAACTAGGGCTGGCAACGGGGGACATGACGAGTCATTACAGGTGACCACGACTCGTGGTCACCATCCGTCGTGGCCTGCTACTTCTCACTTCACACTTCCAATTCCTCCTTCCCATGGCTGAGCTTAGTGTTAGGTCTCTAATGACTCATCGGGTGGGTCATCTTGAGACATTTTCTGCAGATTTTCAAATTTTCTTATTTAAGTCCGGATCTAGTCTTTAAGTTTACGGGGCATTACAATATCTCCCCTCTTGGGGACATTCGTCCTCCCGAATGTTAGAAAGCCTGAAGCAGAGAATAAAAATCAAAGTTCTAGATACTATTCATTTAACCCTAAAGCGTGGAATGACTACCTCCATCTCAAAATACATATAACTGAACTGAATTATCTTTTCATACCTACATTCAAAAACATAAAAAGAGACTTGAACACACAGGTAGAGTCATGAAAACTAAATTGAGTTCTAGGGTAAAAGCAATATCTCAAGGCTGTGTTAGAGTAGGTAAAAGAACAAATGCAGTGTTGGCCACCATATACGCTTGGCCTCCGGGTAGCTCCTTTAACCTGCGTTCCTCCATAAAACTGACTGAAGCTATCTCACTTGTTCCTTAGCTTCACGAACTTGGCGTTCAAGGATCTAGTAATTACTTCCTCATATGAGAGACTATCTTTTATTCCTACACTTTCCAATGGAACAGCGAGATTGGATCTTCGATGCACTTCTTCAAAGTAACACATGGAAAACCGGGCGTACAACTGCTAGTTCTGACGGTATTTCTAGCTCATAAGCTACATTGTCGATACGCCTTAAAATTCTGTAAGGTCCCACATATCTCGAGCGAGCTTCCCCTTCTTGCTAAAACCTCATCACCCCTTTCATGGGTGAAATTTTGATAAACCCTGTCATCAACTACAAACTCCAACTCTCTTCTCCTTTTCGGCATAATATTTTTGACGACTTTGAGCTATTATCAACCTTTCTTGGATGAGATGAACTTTCTGCATTGCCTCGTGAACAGTCTAGCCCTATGAGGTAGCTTTACCAGCCTCAAGCCACCCTATAGGAGATCTACACCTTTACCATATAATGCTTCAAATGGGGCCATTTGAATAATAGAGTGGTAGCTATTGTTTATCTTGTAAACTCGATAAGGAAAATGGTCATCCGTATTACCCTTGAAATCAATCGCGCACACTCTTAGCATATCTTCTAGAGTACGAATAGTTTGCTCATCTTTCCCATCTGTCTGCGGGTTAAAATCTTTATTGAGCTTGACCTGAGTGCCACAGTCCCTTTTGAAAGGATTTCTACAAAGTGTGAGAGTGAACTGGGATTCATCTATATCAAATGATAGATAAAGGCACGCCATCAAGTCGACTAACTCTTGGATGTATAACGTATGGCATAGTCCTCAGTTGTGGTACGTAGTTTCCCAAGCTGGAAGAAAATGAAGTGACTTAGTCATTCGACCTACTACTACCCAAATTGAGTCATGCTGCAGGGGATTCAGGGTAGACCCGTAATGAAATCCATATTTACTTCCACTCACTTCCATGTGGGTATACTGATATCTTGAGTCATTCCTCTGCGGCCTTTGATGCTCCACTTTGAATTCTTTGGTAGTTTGGGCACTTAGCTACAGGTCGAAGACGGCTCTCTCCTTTTCATGATGTTCCACCAATAAATATCCTTCAAGTCACGGTACATTTTGGCATCAGGGTGAATGGAGTATCTCGAGCTATGTGCCTGGTCAATGTCTGTTGTCTCACTCTCGCAACATATTACACCTGATCTTCCACATTGTGAAGCACCCCATCCCATTTTGGAAGAAAGCCTCAACCTCCTTTAAGAGAACTGCTTCTTTAAGTTTAAGAGTAAGAGACTAGATCTTCATCTTATCTGGACTTAACTTCAACTACAAGGATAGATCGATCCACTTTTCTACCACAACCCGGTTGAGTCCTGGCGCACTATTTGGGCTGATGCAGCAGACATCCCTTGCTAACTCCTTTTTGTCTTCCTCGATATGTGTCACACTCCCCATAGACCGTGCGCTTAGGGCGTCAGCCACCACATTAGCCTTGCCCGGTGATACAAGTACACACTCATGTCATAATCTCTTAGTAACTCCAACCACCTTATACGGCGCAAATTTAGATCCTTCGACTGCGTATGCTGAAGACTCTTATGATGCGTAAATATATCTCACGTGAGCTCCATACTTAAGTAATGCCTTTATATTTTAAGCGCAATCACCACCACTGCCAACTCCAAGTCATGAGATGGATAGTTCTTCTCATGAACTTTGAGCATTCTAGCGTCAGGCTATCCACTTTGCCCCGTTGCATCGGGCGCAATCGATCCTACTCTGGAGGCATCACGAGTAAACCACCAATCCATCTGTTCCTTCTAGCAAGGTCTTGGAGCAGTAGTGAGTAGATTCTTCAACTCCTGGAAACTTTTCTCACACTCGTCCGACCACTGGAATTTCACCTTCTTTTAGGTTAACGGTGGTGATGCTATGCGGGAGAAACCTTCCACAAGCCGTCGGTAAATAACTTTTGCTAAGCCCGAGAAAACTCCTGATTTCGATGGAGGCAGTGCAGGCCTATCCTTCACTGATGCTATCTTATGAGGATCTACTTATATCCCTTCTGGGAGCCATGACCTAAGAAAGTCACAGACTTTAGCAAAATTCGCATAATGAACTTGGTGAATGCGGCGGTCTCACAGTGTAATGCAAGTCTTAGGTGATTGGCATGCTCTTCCTCATTTCTAGAGTATACTAGAATGTCAGCGATAAATACAATGACGAACATATCCAGATACTGCTTGAAGACTCTATTCATCAAATCCATGAAAACATTGGGGCATTTGTTAACCCGAAGGACATCACGCAAACTCATAGTGACCATGCGAGTTAAGATGGTACCGGTATGTCACCCTCCCTAAACCTTAGCTGATTGTTCCCTGGCCTGAGATCGATCTTGGGGAAATAATTGGCTCCCTGAAGTTGGTCAAACAAATCGTCAATTCTAGGTAGAGGGTATGTGTTCTTAAGCGCTGACCTTGTTCGGGCGAGCGGTAATCTATGCACATTACGAGGGTGCGGAGTCTTTCTTATGCACGAATAGCCTTTGGAGCACCCTAGAGAGAGATGTTGGGTCTGTTAAAGCCCTTATCAAGAAGATCCTTTAACTGCTCCTTCAACTCCTTAAAGCTCAGATGAAGCCATTTTTGTAAGAAGGGATGGAGATGGGTTTGAGTATCTAGGAGGAGGTCTATTAGAAGTCTATTTCCTATTCATGGGGAACTCCGGGAAGATCCTCGGGAAATACATCTGGGAACTATGACCACAGGAACTAACTGGATAGTTTGGGTCTCAGAGTTGGAATCCTTGACCCAAACTAGATGATAAATACACCCCTTGGGTGAGTTTCCTAGGCCTTAAGGTAGAAATAAACCTACCCTTAGGCGCCGGAACTACTTCCCATCCATTCTAACCTTTGGTTCATTCAAAAATTGGAAACTTGACAGCTCTAGTTCTGCCAATTGACTGTGGCATAGCAGAGTGTAACCAATCAGTGCCGAGAGTGAGGTCGAAATCGACCATGTATAACTCTACAAGATCATCTAGAATAGCTTTACTCGGGAATAAGGTGGGCGGTTTCTATACACCCGGTGGCTCCCGCGGCTCGACAGGCGGGGTGAAGACTGAGAATGGTCTTGAGAGGACCTCTTGACTAATATTGAACTGGACTTCTATTTAGGGGAGTCACAAATGAAGAGTGGATCCTAGATCTAGGAGGTCATGCATGTCTAGATGAAAGTGACGTAACATACTCGTGGTTACGTTAGGTGAGCTCTCCTTATCCTGAAGGGAAGATAGCATAAAAACGATTTTGATGATGACCTTCATCCATACAGATGTGTTAGCCTGCTGAGCTGGTCGACCTGCTGGAGCTGATGATGTGGTGGATTGTGGTCTCCCTCTGGATGATGGGAACTCCTAGAGCCGATGTCTAAGGTGTCCACAATCAAAACAACCCTCTACACAAAGAGCACTTTCAGGAGTGGTTCCTACAACACTTGGGACAAGGCTTGGATACTTGTTCCCGGTACTGTGGGCCTAAATGGCCTCGGGCTATTCCCCCTACAGATCTGTAGGATAAGAGTTAGCAAATCGTTATGGAGTGTTGGGGCTTTGCTACTGGTGGGAAGCTACTGCTAGACCTGCGATGGCCGAAATACGGCTGGCCAATCCTTACCCGTTTGTTCTTTCACTCCATATCCTTCAGCTTTTCAGCCTCAATCTGTTGGGCATAGACAATCAAGTTGGAGAGGTCCATGTATTTAATCAACATCGATGTCACACTCCTTGAGGACCAAATTTGACACCTCGTTCACAACTTCAACATGCAAGCCCTTGGCTCGGCTACCATCTATGGGAATTGTGCTTAGATAGCCTAGTAAACTCCAGAGCATACTCCTCCATGGTCCTGTTTCCCTATTGCAAATTCATAAACTCCACCATCTTTGCCTCCCTAAGCTCCGAGGAAAATCTGTCCAAGAAGGCTGTAGATTCCTCCCACTCACTTGGTCCTACTCTGTTGGCCTCCTCTTTCTACGGTTCATACCGGGCTTGAGTGCCTCTTTTAACTTGTAGGCAACCAGGTCAGCACTCTCGGAAAACTAAAACCCATAATGTGGGTGATCTTTGATATTATCCACAAACACACAGGGATCCTCCCTACTTTGGATCCCTAAAGATGCCACAGGAGGGTTCATACGGGCAAAGTCTTGCACCCTCGCAATTCTTTAACAGGACCCGTTAGTGTTCTTAATCTCTGCAGTTCCACAGTTCAGTGTTCATTGAGCTGGCGATTGAATAATTATACAGATTGAAGTGTGTTCCAGTCCATCTTGGGCGTGCAAGGGTGTGCAGGCGATATCTTGGCATCTTATTCACTTCTTTAAGATTTCTACACATGAGCATATTATAGTGTGAAATGAGCATGATTAGAAGGACATTTCTGGATTGAGCATTACTTTTATTCTAAAGATATGAGTAAAGAGAGTTTTCTGTATCAAGCAGCTCTCGTCATAACCCATGAAAAGGACTCCACTCGTGCGGCTTTCGAATGACCAGGATACTCTAAACCTAGTGCCTTGATACCAAGTTTGTCACACCCCGAGACTACACCCTGGACGTAACACGGTATTTGAAGTCACAAGTGACCCCAAGTCAACCTGGTCTATCATACGGTGCTATTCTAAGTAAAACATGCAAAAGGCAAATTTTGAAATAATAACATAAAAGCCTTTTTGATGAAATTTAAGATAAAACTTAAAACATAAATTGTAACTTCTGTAGTCTGAAAGCCTTCTAGATGATAACTTCAAGCAGGACAAGAAGCCCCGAGTTAACTCTAAGTCTAAATAAAAACTATAATCTAACTATAAAACTGATGAAATAAGGCCCTCGAATGATGAGGACTCACAATTCAAGCTATAGTGAGGAGGTCCCGAATCGTGGCGGCTAAGCATTTCTTGGTTTAGGAACCTGCAGCTGTATAGTTAAATGATCTGACATAAGTATGCGTCGGTACTTTAAATGTCTTGAGTAAGTGGGAGAAACATAATTGAGTATAAAAGTCTAAACTGAAATGACACACAATGACCAACATGTAGTGAACTAAACTGCGTGTAATGCAGAAATGAGTCAAGATGACCCTGTCTGATGGTCAAAAGACATGCCCTATGTCACAAACACACATGATACGAGATCTTTGTGCACAGGCTGACTACTTATTACGAAATTGGAATTTGGGTGACTAGTGGGAGAGTCTATAACCGACATATAACCATGTGAGTTAGATGTAGATTTTGATGTATACACCCCACCGGTAGGATCCAATATACCTTGCTAGGGTATAAAGGAATGAACTGGGTGATCACAAAAGTCTGGGGCCAATCAGGCCAAGTAATACTATGACCTACGCTGGCAACGTAGTTTTGGGATCACAGGTGCGCTGGAACCCAGGCCGGTGCGGTGCTAAGTTCTACTCCACGAGAAACCTATACGGAACTACTAAATGATAGCTCAAAACTGGGTTCTAGACCTTGGTCAAGAGCTGCTTATCTAGAAGCGTCGTAACCGTCTAAGAACAATCGTAAATTGAATTGGGGTCATGGGGCTGGTCGAGCTATAATGTAAAATGTCGCAGCTAGCCTAATGGACCAACAAAGGCGGATTACCGAGTGCGATTACGTGGTGGGAGGCTGCGGCACCTCGGAAAAATACAAAGTCAAACTGATCGGTTGACACTTTTTGTATAGTTCGAGAAAGAGGTTCTATGTTCTAGCGAACAACTACTAAGAAACTATTAGAGAACTCAACTTATTACAACGAAATTTCATAATATAGCGAAATTTGAAGAATTAAAGGAATATCATTCAACAAGGCTAAAATCATTCATATCAATGGAATAATTGCTCGACATATATATATAATAGGATTTTTAGGAAATTCATCCCCAACATACTTCAAAAAACTAGAAGGAATTTAATATGCAATAATCTTTACTTGAGGAGAATTTAGGGTTGTAAATCACCTTGGAAAGAACAACAACACTTTACTTAGGAGCGTGAAGATCATATGAATCTTACATGGATTTTTCCCAATTGAAATTAACGAAACCCAACATGAAATTTTATATCATATTCCAGAGAACTCAGGGGCTAAACTGATAGGGAAATTATGGGAGGTTTTGGGGACACAAGGAAGGACAATTCCCTTGTTAAATTCCCATACTAGCTAAGAATTCCCCAAAGAAGAAGAAGACACGAAGCTGTGCCGATAGTAAGCCCTAAGTATGCTTGAGAGTTTCTTGAGAGAATTTCGATAAATTTCTGAGAGTAAACGTGAGAATAAGGAGGAACCGTCCAAACCCTCAAATAAGTCTGAAATTATAAAAACAGGAGAATGAAGAAAAGAAATTACTAAATAGCCCTTAGAAAATCTTGGGAAAAATTGCCGAGGTGACCTAATGGGTGACTGGATGGAGTGGGTGACTAACCCTGACTCATGGTCACCTCCCGTCAGATACACTGCCCTGGATCATGGTAGGTGCCACGGGGGACCTAACGAGTCATGGTCAGTGACCGACTCATGGTCACCGGTCGTGGTTTCTTTCTTGTCTCACTTACGAAGATTCAACACTAGACCGTGCTTGAGTCACTTAACGAGTCGTTTCTCACGTGAAGACTCGTGGTAACACTCGTCAAATACATGGCTAAAAAACTGACAAGAAGGGCTGGTAATGGGGGACATGATGAGTCGTTACAGGTGACCACGATTCGTGGTCACCATCCGTCAAAATATCTTGCTTTCCACTTCACACTTCTAATTCCTCTTCCACATGAACGACTGTGAGTCATTAGGTCTCTAGCGACTTCTTAGGTGGGTTGTCCTGAGATATTTCTCACGAGATTTTCCAAATTTTCTGATTTAGTCCCGGATCTAGTCTTTGAGTTGTCGGGGCATTACATGCCATGACCCTGCATTTCATTGATGCTTCGCGATTCAATAGTGGTGACTAGTGGTGTGGTGCCCAGTGTAGAATGTCTACGTACGGGTTTCGCCTAATGACAACGGCTCATCGGTGCTGCGAGATCACCACACGGGATTTGTCGATGTTTTGTTAGTGTTACTAGCTTTAACATTTCTTCACTTCTAATTGGATATCATTTAGTATTTCAATTTTTGTCTATACATTCTAATGCTTAGTGTTGTTCTCCTTTCAAATCTTTGTATTGTACTAACGGTAGCCTACAACGTCATCTCTAGTCTCCAAATGGAATAGCATAGGAAAAGCCTAATGATAACACAAACATGCAAGACTCCTTCTGAGAAGTCCCAGCATATTTTTTAACTTTTGCTTTGGGCTAGACAAAATGGAAGCTTACTATTTTCAAAGGGAAGAGGTCTATCATTGTAGAAGCTCAATTTGGTGGAATCCTTCAAGGATGACTTCCAAAATATCTACAATTAGATCGACATTTAGGATTGGGGTCCATTCACTATACCCGTAGGCCCCTACTTCCCTGAGTTGGTGTGGGAGTCCTATGCCTCTTACTGGGCACGACAAAGCACCTTGAAGCACAGAGGCAAAGCAAAACAATGCCATGCTTACTGTTTGTGTGGGTGCACGGACAAGAAGTGGGCATCACCCTAGAAGCAACTAATTCCATCTATTAAGGTGAACCAATCATCCAAGTTTAGGTTCTGAAGGAAGGTGGAGGATAAATAAAATCAGTTTCAATGGGTAGTCGGAATAATTGCAAGAGATCAACCATAATGGATACTTCAAAAGAATGATTCACCATCATGATCTAAAATTTGAAGCTCACATGTGGATGGATTTGGTATGTGCTCGGATTATCCCTATAACGAATACAATATGGGTCCCTATTGAGGTCACAATTCTTGTGGCCTTCATTATGGATAAGACACACATCAACATGGGGGAAATCATTGCGGATCAATTCAAATGGCAGGCAACAGTAGGCAACATCGTTTGCCTTATCCAGCCTCGTGAGTATATTGTGTTTCACGAGTTTTGTGCCCTTTCTTTCTGCTATTGGATAGAGCTGTGAGGGCTGATTAGTGATTACACAAGCCACCAAAACTGATAAATATGCCTAGCTTAAAAAGTGGCCCAAAGAGATAATTGGATAAAATTAATTCACCGCCAATGTTCTCTAGCACAACCACTAGGGTTTCCCAGAAAGCTGACCCACGATCCGCCTCTCTGCCAGCGGCCTATTAAAGATAGCACAAATCGCCCAAGATCATGAGAGCCAGATTGTAAAGTTGGCCAAAGAAATACCCTTTCATGATCCAGCAAGCCATAAATAAGGCCATGCAACCTGCGAAAGAAAAGTTTAGAGCCTCTATGCACTAAAAGTTGAGGTCTTAGAGAATGAAGTGATTACCTTGAGGGGTGACGTGCAAAGTCATACAGATCCTCTTCTCTCCAGCAATATTGACCTCATAAACCCGCAGCCACCTTTACCCAATCTGAGGGGACACAGGAGCTCGCCGAATGATTGGTGCATGGAGTTTGTGAGTCCTTGAAAATTGTTTCGATGAAGATATATCATGGCCAGGCCACCACTCTGTCGGATGCTCACTGTGAAATAGAGCCATCATGGAAACTTGGTGGGAGTGGATACCACTTTATATCATGATCTTAGAGAACTCTGTTGGACAAGTGGATGGTTCTCAAACTAGGGAAGCATTTGCGGAACTCCCACACGATCCATTGATGTAAAATGCAGCCTTGGCTGCTTCATGGCATTTTGATGAAACCATATACTTATGGATCTCTCCCCAATCACTAAATATTTCAAGGAGTCTCCTTGAACTTGTTCTTCCTTTTTACATTGGGGGAAATGTGTTCTTTTATCTTTGGGTGAAGTGTGTATTATCTTTGAGGTTGTTGAGCTATGGAGTAATGAAATGAAATGTTATTATACTAATGAGTGGAGTCTTGTTTTATTGTAAGTTCATGACCTGAGTTTGATTTTCGTCTTTGTGAATAATAGATAATAAATAAACTCAAGTTTTCTTTATCTCACGATTCTTTCACAAGGAGCAATTTCTTTTTCTTTTCTTTTTGTTGTCAAACTGGGTGAGATTTCCCAATGATAGATTATGAGGCGACTTTCTTAAAGGAAAATGCCATGTTTTTCTTTAGTCTTTTGTGGGCTATTTTTGAGTACCACAAAATTTTTGTGGCATGAAAAATGAATTTAAAAGAAATGGGCATTTGAAATGAGAAATACAGCACTATATTGTCATACATTGCATATTCCCTGTTTGGCTTGTGGATTCGCATACTCTATTGTCTTGAATCAAAATCTTGTGATAAAAATGACTTGTGTGAACTCTTTTGTGATGCCTTGTATGGTAAGGTCATTTGAATGAGTCTCATGCATCCCTACTTGGGTAGAACTTACCCTAAGTGTGACTCAAGGTGAAATCCTAGATGTAGCTACATTTAGAACATGATTTTGGAAACTTTCTATTGATTAGATCACTTCACCCAAAATGACCTCACAAATGTCTTCCTTGCTAGCCAATCTTGAGCCTTTGGGCTATTTATTCTTGGAAACCACGTACAAACCCAATGTTCCTTTGTAATTCTCTTCTTTGAACCCAATCCTCCTAATTTATAGTGATGAATGAATGAAAATAATGAAGAATTGAAGCCTAAATATGAGGAGAGATAAGGAAATCAATGGAAAGAGTCAAAAAGCCTAAGTTTGAGGGTTTACAAGAAGGCAAGAAATGCGATGAGCTTAAATATGAGGTACCACCAAATTGTGATTGAAATGAATGAAAGAATGGGTTGAGAAACCTTGAATCATCAAAAAAGAAAATGAATAGTGAAATGGTGTTACCTTTCTCTTAGATGAGGCTTAATGTGAGAGCCAAAGGAGTTACAAGGAGGTTTTTGAGAAATAAAGATGAAGATGATGAAAAATGAGGAATAAGGCGGAGTGATCTAAAGAGTTTGATAGGAGGTTAAAAGTTTTCACAAAAGGCATTAGGGAGGTTCTAATCACTAGAGTTAAATATTTGTCCTACACTTACTCCCCTAGCCTTCATCATGACCCACAAGTCTAATTGATTTTGAGTGTAGTAGCTCTGCATTAGTGGCGAGTTACACGAAGGGAAAGCCTATAGGTCAAGTTGTGTGCATGCAGATTTTTTGTGAGTGAGTGTGATCATCTTATTCTATAATCCTTTTGTGCATTTCTTTATGATAAAGAAAGGGATTCTCTCTTTCAGCGAGTGGCATTACTTCCTTTGAGGACATGCTTGCATTGATGTAAAGATGTGATTGAGGCATGAGTAATTGGCGAGGCTTCAGGAATGCTTTAAATGCGAATTGATTATGATTTGAAATGCTATATGTTTGATTGGATAATCCATGACCTTGGTTTCAAAAATGAAAACAATTGTGAAGCATGCATATTTATCGTGGTTACTTCTTGAAGCTTTGTCACACTTCAAGAGGTCATTTAACTTTTCCTTAAGTTGTTGAGCATTTTGGGTTGTATTAGGCTCATTAGTCCTTGATGCATAACTTCATATTTGACATGCTGTCTATTTTCTCAAATGAAAACAATTGCATTACTCGAGAAAAATTGTCACGCCAGCAGCAGGGTATAGTAGCACACAGTGCCCTAGTAGGACACAGACTGCTATCACGGTGAGCCTAAGCACATCTGGTGCCTGGCTAGCTCTATCTCATATTTCTGGAAACAATGGGCTATGTGGTGTAAATACAGCCTCGGCCGGCTTGGGCCTATAGCGCTGTACATAATTTACGGCTAACCGAGAGGCATTACTTATAAGGGAACCTAGCGGGCCGACAAGGCCACCATGCTGTCTTGTTACCTATAACTCAATAAAAGAATAATGTATAACGACGTGACCGGCAAGGTCACCACTACTATCAGTTATGGCCCCACTTAGCATTAACCTGATCAAAAATGCTAAACAACTAAGAAAATGCACGGCCTCCCACCTGGCCAAGCCACAACTAACCACGGAGATGTATATATACAATCTACAAGCCTCTATAGTGCGATAAATGGTCCGGACAAGGCCCCGACCTACCCATCTTGTACAACAAAAGAAATGAACTACACCTCACGGATATCCAAACTCACAGGATGAAAGGAGGCGTATTTCTATAAATTGTTGGAATCACGAGGATCGCCTCCTCGTCTATTAGTACACAGGGCAAGTAATGAAGCGCCCAATGGCGGTGAAGTACCACAGTGCCGAGTATGCAAAGCAAGTAAACACATACGAATATAAACAACATAACTAGCAACTCACCGGAATAACAGAAAATATGCGAATGCAGCAGGCACATTAGAATGCGAGGTGACATGCGTGAATAAGGCGGGGCGTGCACAATCGACGTGGCGACCTGCTGTCCTATTAGCTCATATATAACATATAAATACATATATATAACAGCGAGAACCAATACCGGCCCATAAGTCGGAAGGTGCCAGCGATCAAACAATCTATATACCCCCTACGGTCAAAACCATCAAAATAAAGATCACTCCACTCATCTACTAACTACGAGCACCTCTCCCGGCCCCCTTGGGTCTCTGGCTCGGGCTATGGCCTGCGATATAAATAGCGTATGCAGTCGGGAGGACTCTGTGCATATACATAGCTATAGCCATGTCGAAATGCATTCCACAGGCGCATGCGCTGCGGGGGTAAGCTTTATCTTGCTATGCGTCGGCCTGATATGGGAAAGCTTCATCCCATCTTCGTCCCTCACTAGGACGACATGCCCTCCTTGGAGTGACGTATACCCACCGCCCGGTGGGTCGGCACGATTACCAACCCGGGCGCGGGGCTGAGGTGCCCTCACGACACAAACAAGTCTCAACAATCAATAATCACATATAACAAGCATGTTTAAACTGAAAATACTATCTGCAATCGATTTCTTATTACGAACTCTTTTGGTGTTGTGCGATTCTCATACACTTTCATCTGGGGATCTTATCTAGCTGAATGGCTATACTATAGCGAGATACTATCTGGCTTTGTATGGCTATCTCATGGCCAGAGATATATCTCACTACATGGCTATCACGTATATATGCATCCGATTTACTTTACTAGCTTTTATTTCTGAATCTATGTGTCATAATATCATAAAAAATGCTTTATAAATGCATATTGGACTATACTTAGTCTGAAATAATATCTTGCCATTTTGGAGTGTTTTACTAGCTTTTGGGTAGTATGACATAACAACGCAAGGCAGTTTCTTGATCGCTTTAAAACTCAATATTCGACTCCGGGTATTCTATTACTGAGTTTACTGCATTATGCTAGGCTAGAGTTACTTACTAACTTGAAGCGGCTTTACATACCTTTACTTCGGATTATCAGGCCTAACGGTGGCTGGAGTCGTGCTCGGCTATTTCTCCCAACTGCATTCACATATATGTCAATTAGAACTAAATACACTAATTTTACGGAAGAAAACATTACTTTCGATATATTTATAGCCCAAACTTTGGCTTATCGAAGGCGTCGAAAACTGCTATTTCTCAGCGAAAGTCCGAAGGGAGAAATATTCACTTTAAGGCTAGGAGTGTATTGACACTAGTTGGAGCAATTCCACTTACCTTATCCCGGTAGCACGACGATTTGTCGGCGGAATTTCGCGAAACTAAATCCGTAGGAATGCTCCCTGCTGCTAAATACCTCGGTATTTGAGTTAATTTAATTTGGACCGCGTTTGATGGCGTAATCGGAAGGAAATTATCAATACTTTAAGTCTTCCTGCATTTCTCTCTCGCAACTTTGCGGAAATTATCTAATTTAAATTAAATAAACCGAAGTTGGAGGCTTTATATACTTGAGCTTGGACAAGGAGCCGCGTGTCACGAGGCCAACGCGGAGCGTAGGCATTCTCACGATAGCTTTACCTTCTCCTCATTGCTGAATAATGTACGGCCCAATGTTGGCCCGGCTCTCCACGCTAAACCTGATATGGCGATCTGCATTTCGCCCGTACAAATGGATAGGTTGTACATTCTGGAATTGGTTAGGTTGCATGAATTGTTCCTTTTTCCATCATCTCAAATAGTGGTATTTAGCTCACCTCTCAATTTTGTAGGTCATTTTAGAGGGCCTTGGTACTCGAGGTCAAGCTTAGTACAACTTTTCACCACAGACAGAGATATCGAGGCCTAGTGGACCATTTAGAATCTTGAGGATACATTAAGAGAGTGTGTGATTGACTTCAAGGGTAGTTGGGATGATCATATTCCTCTCATCGAGTTTGCTTACAATAATAGTTATTACTCCAGCATTTAGATGGCTCCATTTGAAACTCTTTAGGGGTGGGGGGTGTAGATCAACGATCTTGGGCATATTTACATTCCCATTTGCTATTCTATATCTAATTTTAAGTCTTGTTTTTTGAATTAATTGATTACCTTCTCATGTGATTTGTGTATATTTGTGTGTCAGAAACTAACAAACATGATTAGCTTGTTTTGTAGGTGCAAAATGCTAAGAAGAAAGCTAATTGTGTTGAGGCATGAGCAAGAACGAAGACCAAAACAAAATGTAAAGAAGTATAATGAAGATGTCAAGAATTTGAGGCTTCCGTGCCCAGCAGCGTGCCATGCAACCCATGCGGCACGCTGGGTGTCGTCTCCACAGCTCACGTGCATGCGCGGGAGGGAAAAGCAACGACATCGGTGTGATGGCGCCGTGCCACACTAGGCATTACAGCGACCGGTGGCGTGTCAGGATGGGTGATGCACACCGGTGCCATGCCATGCCATACCCGATGCCAACTTCCGGTATGCAGCTGCACGACAG
Source organism: Datura stramonium (assembly GCA_018107945.1). NCBI lineage: Eukaryota > Viridiplantae > Streptophyta > Magnoliopsida > Solanales > Solanaceae > Datura > Datura stramonium. Next base: position 16,204 of record JACEIK010010637.1, read on the forward strand.
CCTCGTTATCCACGGAGGGCGTGGCATGCGATAGACAGTGTGACATGGAGTTGGTCCCATCACGGGCAAAAAGTTTGAAAACCTCACTTGGTATAAATTGAAGACTTAGGATTATATTTCGAATACCATGATTTATTTTTGGTAAAGAACGAAGAAACAAAGGGAAAACGAGAGGAAACTCTCTGAGGTTGATTTCTTTCTTTTCTTTTTCTCTATTCTTGTAATTACTTGAAATTAAACATGCTTTTGATTCTTGTATGATCATGAGTGGATAAAACCCTTCTTCTATGGTTGAGGCCACATGACATGAATGTGTTAGCTTAATTTCATCGTTGGTTCAGAATTTCGATGTTATTTGTCCTGCATTCTTTATTTTATCATTTAATGCTTGATCACCAATAGAATGTACTCGTTAAACTTAGGCAAATGCTCAAAAGAGCAAAACCTAAGTTAGAACTAAGAATGAAGTAAGTTGAAAGTGTTCAATACTTGATTCTGAATTAGGATAGAAATATGCCAAATTCACGCCTTGGTTATAAAACGGAAGATAGCTAGACACCTATTTAGAATTGTCACATCAGCTCGAAGAAGTAGTTGTGAAACTAATTTAGGTTAAATGGTTAGAGGTTCGAAAGTCCATAACCAAGGGTATTAACCCCGTAAATCACTCTGCATAGATAATTACTTATGAACTAGGTTGTCACATCCGCACTCAATAATATAGTTGTGGGATTTGTCTGTGTTTAGGAGTTGGAAAGAACATGAACCTAGCAATTAACTTTGTGAGACAACAAATGAAAGTCGGTCCTAGAGCCATTGTGAATGAGCATTACATGATTGTTAGGCTCTAACTCTAGATGCTCCTTATCATTGTTTTCTGAATTATTTGTGATCATCACTAGATTTAGAAACCAACTTTCAAATCTTGAATTTTAACACTTGTGAAATTTGATTTAACACTTGAACTCACATGGTCATCTAAACTCTAGTCCTGTGGGTTTTGACGTCCAAGTCTTAAGAGTCACTTTACTACTTATACGATCGCGTATGCTTACATGTGACACCGAACAATCACCTATTGGATGGTTTTGAGGTAGGTGAGTCTTCATTGACTGGGCTAGATTTAGTTCTGAGGCTATGGAGAAGGTTCAAATTATTAGAAAGGATGAAAACGGCTTAGGATTTATTTAGAAATCATGCGGATGTTAGGATGAGAGAGCTTGAGTTTGAAGTTGGTGATTGGGTGTTTCTGAAGGTGATTCCCGTGAAAGGGTGATGAGGGGTTCAGGCGAAGAGAAGCAGTCGCCATATATGTTAGTTCTTATAGGATTCAGAGGCGAGTTGGCAAGGTTGCACATGAGTTAGAGCTACCGAGTGGAGTTACTTTAGTGCATCCAATTTTCGATGTATCTCTGAGGAAGTGTATTGGTGACCCAACCATAGTTGTTTTGGTGGAGAATATAGGTGTGAAGGATAGCCATACTTATAAGGAGGTCTGATTGAATCCTTTGATCATCGGATTAGTTGAGAAACAACAAAGTTACTTGGTGGTGTTGTGGAGAAATCAACTTGTTGAGGCCGAAGTAGATATGATGGCTAGATACTCGCATCTTTTTCCTTCTGGCTCAGTTCTGGGAATGAATTATTAGTTCCCTCCTTAGTACTCTATTCAGTTCATGTCAAGTTCGTGTCTCTACGTCCTTTCATGTCATTGCATGTATGTATGTTTCACGAATTAAGTATAGTTATGTATTACAACTTCAAAGTCAGTCACTCCATTAGTTTTTTTTTTAGTCCATAGCATTACTTCTGAGATTGCAGCTCTTTCCCTATCCCTTCCAACCCAATTAGCTTGCTTTTGAGGACGAATGTTCCCAAGGGAGATAATGTAACACACCGAAAGTTTCCTAGGTAGGTTCGGGAAGTTGAACATGATCGGCGAAGAGTTTATAGTTTTCTCTCTCAGTACCACTGGCTGGTACAGGCTGTGGTCAAGGTACGAAAGTCACAGGAAGACCCCATGCTAAAGTTAGGAGGCTTATCCCGGATCATGAGTCCACACCATAATTTGTGGTTTGGTGGTATGACTCGTAGAATGGAGTCATAGCATGCTACTGAGTTGCCAAGTTTGCTTATATGGGTAATTGTACGACTCATAATAGGGAACTATGGGTTGTGGAAGGCGATGTATTAAATCAGAGAGTTGGAGAATTGGACTTGCTAGCGGGGAGGAAACCACGAGTTGTAGGTTGGTGGTACGACCGTGGTATGAGTCGCGTGGTAGTGACCCTTTTCCTAGGCAGTATCGTAAAAGGAATTTTTGTAATTTATGAGCTCCTAACTTCCTAATGACATCATTTTAAGCTCTAAAAAAGTGTTTTAAGAGGTTTTAGTCTATTCTAATCCATTAGACTCCCATGCATGCAAGATATTGAGATTCCCCTTCAAGATCAAGCTAGAATTCTCTGCAATATATTCCCCAATTCTCTTGGGCTTTCAAGGCTAGTTTGAAGATTAGTTTACCCAGGTATGTAGGGCTATGAATGAGGTTTCTTCCACCCTAATGCCCCAAATTTTCCTCAAGTTCTTGATTTAAAGTTCTTAATCAAGTGTATTGATTTCTAGGGTTTTAACCCAATTTTGTAAAATTCTCTATAATATGTTCGTGGGTCTGATCCCCTCATGTTATAAAGTATATTTTAATTCTAATGGGTGAATTTTATCCTCAATTGGATTAAATTCATGTTCTCAAGCTATTAGAAATTATGCCTTATTAGGCATGTTTCAAGAAAATTCACGTCTATGATTTATGATTTTAAGTATGATGAACTAAATTATATTTTATGACTATAGTGCATGATTTCCACAAGAACCCTTATTGAATTTTATGGATTTTATAATATTATGATTCCTTCAAGTATGCATGACTTTTACAAGTATTATGTTTATGATCATGAGCTCATGGGCCTCCTTCATGGTTAGTTCACGTATTTCAAGTGTGTTCAAATCTCATGGTTTCAACTGGCTCATGTACATCAGTATGTTTTATAATTATGATATGAGAACTATCTATATTTTTGGAGTAGTATGTAACACCGAGTAGACCGAGGTTCGGGCGCACCCAAGTCTCAAAACTACATTCCAATGTAACCATGATGGGCTCCTCCACGAGTGTCTCCCATGCCGTATGGGCCACCCCGCCAAGTGATATCACGCCTTTTCATGGTCCTACCCTTTGCAGGTATGGAACCCTTCCGACTAGGATTTTACTAGGTCAGGTTTCATGTATGCTCATGGAATATGTCGGTTATAAGAATGTAACCATATTGTTCCTTAATTTCTATATGTAAGTATGTTCATACTTTATGATGTTAAGTCCTATAGTGTTTCATTTTATGATTAATATCCTACAATTTTACTATTTCACTCTCATTATCTATCTTGACTTTCATGTATGATTTCTTACTAACCATTACTAACATGTTTTACTTACCTTACTCGTTACATTCCATGTATTAGCGCATACTCTATTCTATATCATTTCATGATATAGGTTCTAGGGTAGTCCAACTCAGTTTCACCGATAACTACTTTCTCTTCAGTCAGTCCAGCCTCGTTTGGGTAAGTCCTCATTTTTCTAAGGACAATTAGTAGTTTTGCTTTGCGTGTTACTTCGGTTTGTCAGTTCTAAGCAGTAGTTGGGGAAGTTGTCCCATCGCGGCTCATTAGAGGTTTTAGAGGCTTTCGGACATTATGTAGATGATTCAACTCATCGATTATTGACTATGTTTTGGCCTATGTTGTATTTGAGACTTTCACTTATTCATGTTTATGTTTTAAGTTTTTGCTTTAATTTATGCTCTTGAGTTGATATGCACATGCCATGGGTTGACTTCGAGCCATCCTTGGTTCTAGGTCCCATGTCTCAATCTAGGAGTCCCAGCTCGGAGTCGTGACAACTGTGTTGTGTTATCATGTATCTGTTTCGATGATGGATAGTCTATTTGATAATATCCCAGAAGACCATACCCAAAACATGTTTGTCATACCCACGCAACATTCTCGGCATGTCTTTACCACATTTCTTTATTAAGATGGATGTGGTGGAATTCTCTAAGCCATATACTGAGAATGTGAGCACGGGTTTGAAACTTATTTCACTAACTAGCTGGACATCTTTGTTCATTCCTAGTCTAGATAATAAAGGTGGTAGCCAATTAACTAGTTTTAGAAGGTGTAGGTCTTGATGACCTCTATTAGAAAATGATCAGCCAATGCTTTCTCTTGACTTCTATAGTTGCTAGGCGACTGATCTTTTTATTTGCTCTTTATCTTTGTCGGACGACTTTCAACTTACATTCTTATATGCAGCCGTGAAAATTCCATAAGTATAAAGATATCTATAACATTTGTTTAACAATAATGTAAAACATTCCCCAACAGGGTCCTACCTATGCAAATCGACACATTTTGGCTCTTATGCTGAAACCAACTCTTTTACAAATTGGGCCAACTAAGAGAATTCGAGGTTGTATTCCCTTATGCTTATTTTATCCTATTGAAGTACAGAAAAATCATCTTGTTTTGCTTCTCAGAGTTCTATGGGTATAAAGGATCGATGAAACTTCCTAAATTACTATAGATGCATCTACCTATCGGGCATCTTCCCACGCCTCATACCACATAATGACAATTTCCTTCAACTGATGTGAGGTGAATTCAATTTCCTCTGTCTCATTAGCATGCATTAGCAAGTTTTTATATCTCATCGATGAAGTTTTAACAATCCTCTAAGGGTTAGATCACAGCAGCAGAGGTTCTAAGAGGCTACTATACTCAAATATATCGGCCCTTCTTGAGAACTGCATTGCATGAAGGTGCTATCCCATGACCTTGACAATGTCATTGAGTTGTTACTAACTGGGTGAGAAACTGAATAGATCCCTTAGTATCTATAAAATGTGTTCTGAAATAGCATAAAGGACATCGGGTTTCGTATAGGCTCTTTAGTTATGAGTGGGGATGAGGGCACTTAGTGTCCTAGATAGATGGGCATGCTTGTGACCTCATTTGAACATCTTATCTCAAGGCAGCTCATAGGAGTTTGTATCTTAAGAAACATTAGCCCTTTGGCTCATGATTGATTTCCTCCAAGAAGACATTTTTTTGAAAAAAATATAATAATACGAGTCAAAAATTTATTAATGCATAATATTCCTCGTTCTAAAGTATGAAAGAAGGTAGCATTTTTCATGTGTAAGTCTCTCCCAATAATAAGTGCGATGCATTATATACCCATAAATGAGACTCTACTATACATGACTGTATAGACTTCCTAGGAAACTTGAACCTAATTCTACGTACCAATTTTTGTCACACATCGAACTTGGACACAGATGAGATTGACACTTGATATCTTAACTTTCTGATCCCGAACTAGTTAATATGACATGGAGTGAGACATATGCATAATAAGAGGGGATAACTTTGTATTATACAGTATTTAAAAAGAAGAGCTTTCATTCCTTAAAACTTCATTATTGAGTTCAAATCATAAGTTATAAAATAATCAAATAACATGAAAAAGACTAATATTGCTTGCATCACTTAATACTTAGACTCGTCTATCTATGAAACCTCTAACATTACGTGAATAGAACCTTTTGGCAGAACAAGGCCCACATATACCTAGAAGCTAAGGAAAAAGATAAATAAATGACTATAGCCACGAAACGTGTGGGGCTCTGTGCCGATAACTTTGGAAGTCTAATGAAAGTCCTATTGTACTATGTATCTGAACCTATATCACACATAAATACAACCCCCCAACCAAGGGACACCGCAGTAAATGGGAATAGTATGGCATAGAAGGAACCGAATAGATATAAAATAAAAGGGCAACAAAAGAATATGTCACGATCAAAATCTATACCCTGGATGCGACACGGTACTTAGCGTCATAAATCCCTAAGCAAACCCATGGCATGACATACTCCTTACATACTAAAATTTAAACAGAAAACTGAGTGGAAGCTACTGAAGTTTAAGAAAATATTTTAAGAGAAAAGATAGAATGCGACAAACATGGAGTCTTAACAACACTGATAATAAAAATAAAAAGCGACTAATACTATGTTGTCTAAGAAGCTACTACTAACTGATGAGTTGCTGAAACGTCCCAACTAACTATAAAGTCTAAAAATTAGAAATCATAAATAATGAAATAAATACTCCATGAGGGCTCCACAACTATGAGCATTGGATACCTACGAGTGAAATTTGGATGCGAATCTTGAGACTAGGTGATGTTGGGTATACTTCTATGCCCATTTGCCATGTTTTGCCATCTTTTACCTAATTTTGAGTTCATAATCCTTAGAAAATACATAAATTATGTTTGTGTTTTGTAAGCTACCAAATGAGATTTAAGTTGTTTTGAAGCGGGAAACCAAGCAAAAAGGACCAAAAATTAGCCCAACGTGTAAAGATTTGAGAGTGTTAGGACTTAAGTTCAGGTTGGCGCTGGGCCCAGGTACCAAACTTCATAGAATTGTGCACCAAAGCTGGGGTATGGCTGGCACTGGACGCGGGCTGAAAAATCAGAAGATAATTCACTCCAACACCTTGGTAAGATGGATGGTAAAGAGCAGAAGCATCCAGGACTTAGAGAAAATTTCCAAAATTCTAGTGCTATGGATGTGGTTGGGAGCTAGAGAGGTTTTAGAGCCAGAGATTTGACCCCAACACTCAAGGGCTATGATTGGCACAGGGGCGCTGGATGATCTAGAAGTGTTGGAATTTGGCTAACTCCTTGATACTACGGATGAAATTTGGGCGCAGACTAAACAAATGGAACTTGGGCCCAACTTGGGGCTATGGCGGGGCAGCGTGCCAGACCCATTCCAAGATAAGGAATTTGCTAATTTTAATGCCAAGTATAAGGAAGAAGCATCATTTGAAGACTCAACTATAAATATAGCCTCTAGGTCATTTTATTAGCAATCTTTGGATCACTTTTACATTCTACGTATCTTATTTGCTGAAGGTTTGTAATGAAGCTTGGAAGGAGAGACAAGCTTCTACTTAGGTTTCTTCTCTTATTTATCATTTGCTGAATGATGATGATTAATCTTTGTTTTCCACACATTTATGAGTAGAAGGGTTTTGGCATAGTGGTTGGTTGAAGTTTGAAGAGCGGTTATGCTAGTTTCAATTATTCTTTAATGATTTTTTTTATATTTACTTGTTATAGTTGCTTATTTACTAGACTGATTACCTTATAAGTAAATACGGTGGCTTTAGTTGAACTCGGGAAAGGGAACTGAAAGGTTAAAGAGTAAATATAATAATAGGAATTCAAAGACATGAACCCATTGATGAGAGGATGAAGGTTTTGTTGAGGATAGTGATATACCCTTCAACCCTGTTTAGTAGAAATACAAGTAGGCATAACGGTGCAGCCATATTTCTCATGCGACCATAGGGATATAGACGTTAGGGTTCATGAGATAGTTCTTGATGCTCGGGAGAGTGGCGAGGAATGAGATAATAACTTACAACTAGCACCATATAAAGAATCATTATAGCATAATCATGTCTTGAAAACTCAACTTGAAGTAAAAGTGCCATTTCCTAGATTTTCATCATCATCAGAAGTAAAAACAAGTGTGCAACAACTTTAGTTAATTTTATATTTAAACTTTCTAGTAGTTTAATTATCTAAACCATTCCCCATTTCAACTTTTTGATAGAATAGCAAAATAAAGAAGTAACCTTAAACAATTAGGCCGGCAAGTCTTTGAGGAATCGATAATCAAGAGTTCCAGTATTATATTTGACGACCACGTGCTCTTGGGCAACATTAAGTTTGGCGCCGTTCTGGTACTTGAATATTATTTGATTGTTTTTTAAGTTAGGATTTTATTTCGCTATTCTATATTACATTGTTTTTATTTTTCTGAAGTTGACGGGTTTTGTGCTCAGTGTATGCCAAGTACAAGATGTCAAGAATCACTTCTAGCTTCTTTTTTGATCTTCAAATTGAGAGAACTTTTCAAAGGTTAGTCATAGAGAATAACAACCGGGCGGAGGCTAACAATCGGGAGAGGGTTGCAGTGTTGAACTTTTCTACGCCGAACACGGAGAATGCTTCTGAAGCAATTGTCAAGCAGCCATCACTGGAAACTTTGATTTGAAGGAAGGGACCATGCCATTGGTAAAACATAACAATATCAACTAAGCACACGAGGATTCCCACAGGCTATGGCGATGTTCGTGGGCTCAGTGAGAATTTCACATCGAGCGTGTCGAGATGAATATGTTAAACTGACATTGTTTCCATTCTTGCTGATTGGTGAAGCCACAGAGTGGCTTCAAATGAGCTAGCAGGTTTCCATACGTAGAGCTCTTTCAACAAATTCATCAACGGTTTTTTCTCGTCAAGGAGAATCGAGGAGTTGAGAGGGAAATCTCCGGAGTTTGTGTAGAAAGATGAGTGGGAAACCTTCTCAGTGTGGGAACATTACAAGGAATATTTGGTGTCACCAACACATGCAGCCTAAGTAGATAATTAGGCAGCATAACTTCCATAGGGTCTTAAGCCAGAGTTAAAGATCTTTCGTGATGCTACCACATAAGGACGAGATCTTGCCCAAGAACTATGACGGAAATAGAGCTCTTTTGAACCTGCGTGTTAGCGGAGAGTCAGGATTATCAGGACTCGATTAAGGTTCAAAGTAGCTAAGGTTTAGGAAAGCTCGAGGTAAATGGCGTTGCGACAATCAAAGTAGACATTAGCCGGTGGTGAATGCGATTAGCAAGCTTGTGGCAATACAAATAGGAAGCCAAGTATAGTAGGCACATCAGGTTCAGACTCCACAACCATCATGTGAGGCATGTGGAGAAGGCCACGCATATTCAGGTTGTCCACTAAACTCCTCATCTGTATATTTTGTTGGACAACAAGGTCATGGTGGAGATTTTGCAGGTATAGCTATAACCACGAGTACATGAATGCAGCCAATCCCACATGGGAAGGGAATCAAAATTTCCAAAGGCCCTAGAACACCTATCCAAGGCCTTAGAGCTAGAAACTGAGTAGTTCTCTTAAGGAGACACTGAAGCAATGGATGGTTCAGTAAGCTTAGGTGGCTAATAAGATGCAGAAGTCCATCCATAAGCTTGAGAGACAAATGGGGTAATTGGCCCTATGACGGACTAACGAGACCACAAGGGCACTAATAATGCTCAAACCACACCTCTTACTGAAGTATGAAGTGTGCACATTATCAATAAAGAACCCAACTAGAGGTTGGGGCCGAACCTACAAGGAATATGGTAAGAATTGGATTACAAGCGGTAAGAGAACTTGTGAGGTAGTTACTTCAAGATTTGGGGTTTCTAAGAAAAATCAATAATGAAAACAATTATCAAAATTATGGTTTGAATCAATATTAAAGCATAACTGTTTGTGTTCCCCATGAGTTCATAACGGCTTTGGGTATACACTCGTGATTATCATCAATACCTACTTATAGAACTGATAACTTAGGTTCATTCAAAGCAATGAGCCAGTCCTATTGAATGACTATACTCAATAACATTAGAATCTCGTGGCCCGATTTCAAACTATCCCTTATCACTAAGTTCAGATTTAACTATCCTGCGACTACAACAAAGTTAATACAACGATTATCAAAATCAAGGCTCTTGTTGTAATACTCTTTTCCTAATCTCTACTTCTTAGTCCTAAGCAAATGCAAAAAATTCGAGCATGTCCTAATGTTGCGCACCATTAACAAACGTTTAAAGATGAAGTGAATACAATATAAGTGTTTGTATTGGTTTAAAAATAACTTTATTGCAGCACTTGCTTGTTAGTCCATCATTGTTCCACAACCCTAGCTATAGAGTTTTAGCCTCTCACTTAGTTGTAAGGTTGTAAATTGTATTTATGATTAAGAACATAAATCAATACTTACAAGAACGAATGAGAAAAATACTTTAATTAATCACCAAAATCTTGAAGATCAAGTAGCAGAAAAGATGAATTCAGAAAAAGGTTGATCACAAGTTGAATCAACTCAATTCTCCTCAAAATCTCTTCTCTCTCCTCTGTTCGAACTCTATTCTTGTCTATGATAGTCTCTAGAAAAATAAAACCTAAAAAGTATTTATTCAGACGTAAGAATCATTTCCTAGGCTGATATTATGAATTTCCATATCTGGTTCCACAGTTGTCCCCAGCCAACCTACGATCATGCGTCCACGACCGCTAGCTTCTATACGTACCTTGCATGTTTAATTTTGAATTTTGGCTAAGTGTTGAATCTTTGGTATGAGTCGTACCACCTTCTACAATCATATTGAGATCCGTGGTTTGATTTGGAAACTTTGGAATTCTTCTAAAGTTCATCACGACCATCATGGTATGACTCATACCTTCCCATGAGTCGTCTTTCCATAAGTGTCGAGTCTCTTATGTAAATTTTACGGATTTGTCACGGCTTCCAACACAGCGAGTCATATTGAAAATCGCACATTGCATCTCTTCAATTCTATCCTTCTCAACATTTCACGACCGTCAATACGACTCGTAGGACCTTCCTACGGTTCGGCCCGTGAGTGCGCACTTTGAGCATATTTTGCATACTTAGGGCTTTCTTTTGCATTTTAGGTCAACACCAATTTCTCCTACAACCAAAGGAAAAGTGCCTTATATCCACATAAACACACCTAAGTCCATTCTATTTTCTTAGTTTTGAGCATCAAAAGTGTTGTAAATCCACAGCACATCAACACCCTCAACTTAAGACTTTTGCATGGCCTCAAGGAAAGAAAAGAAAACTAAACACGATGCTCAACTAGACAATAGACTTAAGATACTATGGCAAATATCCAAATGCGAAACTTGCCTTTCTATACAAACTCTATTGACCCTTTCTCATGGAACGACATCAGCTAATGTATTACAAGCAACCTGAAAACATCATAAACATGGATCAAAACATGTCATCCATCTATCAACAGGAAATCAAATCATCACCAATGTTTTCCACATAAACCAACGGTAAATGCAAACATAATCCATGTACCCTCACAAAAATGAAGTCCCCCTTTCGGATATGAGATGTCAAACTTAATATGGGACTGAACAAGTAAGGCACTCACTCTCACAAAGAAGTTACAAGTATTATGTGTTAGATACCATGAAGCACCCTTATTTTATCTGCTTTGGTTTATTAGATGGTCGGGTTAGGATCACTATAGGAATTGACATGTGTAATGTAGGCTGGGTGGCAATGGTAAAGATGGAAGATTTTATAATTGACTGTCCCTTCCTTGGCACTACATACATTGGCTACACAATTCACCTATTTCACCCTTGTACTCCTTCATTACCTTTTCCTCCCTTTTTACCCCTTTGCATGGGTGTGTGTATTTTCAACTTTTTCATCATTTTGATTTTCTTTTGAAACTTCTTTTTCAAGATTCTCAACTTTTTCATCTTTTTTTTTCTTTTCATCTCATCACACCTCATTTTCACCATTTGTTTTCTCTTTTTCTTTTCCTCTTCTTCTGTTTCCACCAATTTATGCGCCCTTACTCTAGCCACCCTCAACTTAAGCATTTTGATTATGTTGAGGTTCACAATATCAAGGAAGGACCGAGGGCCAACTTGAGTTCATTGTGAAAAAATAGGTACGGTTAATTAGTGAATCAAAGAAACATGGTCTATTAAGGCTCAAACTTGGGATCAAGGGATTTACGCAACTTTGGTAGGGTAATATAGGCTAAAAGTGACTAAACAAAAAATGGCCTATGATCTATCCTAACCAACAATCTTTAGCCTATGCAAAAACAAACCAGGCAAGTTCTTGAACTTCAACACAATACGAGCCCAGCTACTATACCTCACTCATACATGAGTACATAGACTATTTTCACCTCACTGTTTGTCTTATACATGGATTAACAAGAATACTCATGTTAATACACCAAATGACATCAAGAGATCCAAAGCAATCATGCATGTTGTCACGTACATAGCTAATGTCAAAATTTTTTTAAACGAGGGTAAAAATACTAAAGCCAAAACTAATTAATATTTTATTGGCTAAGTACTCTAAGCTACTTTATAATTAAACAAAAATTACAAACAAAAAATCCTACACATGTTGGTTCTACGAAATAGCATGCACGAGAGGAAAAGAAACACAATAAGAAAAACCCTCGGGCGAACCGAAAATCCCTTAAATCACAAGTATAACCCCCTCCCCTTTTTGAAAAGTAAGTTTCGGTCCCGAAGCATCAACTATAAGAACATAGGAAAGAGAACATACGGGCTACTCAGACTTCACCTTCCATGGATTGCCTCCCATGTAGCGCTGATTTAACGTCGTGACACGGCGTGACTTTTGTGACTCCTGGTATCATCAAAGGTATACTTCCTCTATTCTTGTTAATTCTTCCTCATCTCCCATATACACTTTTATTCTTTGCCATTTACTTTAAATCTTTTCCCTTATTTTGTTCTCAAGTTCCATTTTGACATCTGAGATACTTGCACTACTTTGTAGGTCCATCCATCTAGATTTCAAAGCTTCCCAAGATGCAGTGGAGTCTTGAGTTAAATACTAGGACAAAATCACCTAGGCTAAACTCCCTTCTTGCAATCTTTTTGTCATGGTAGATCTTCATTCTTTCTTTGTAGATGGCTTCACTTTCAAAAGCCTTAAGTCGGAATTCATTCAACACATTAAATTTGGTTAAACCCTAGGCTTGTGACACTTCGTTCACATTAATGCTTAGTCTTTTCGAGCCTGTGCCTTATGCTTTAGTTCAAGTGGTAAGTGGCATGCCTTTCCATAAACCAACTGGTATGAAGATGATGAACCAATAAGTCTTATAAGTTATTCTGTAAGCCCACAGTCGTCATCAAGCTTCCTTGACCAATTTGTCCGGCTAGTATTCACTATCACTTAGCAGGATGGTCTTGATTTCCCTGTTGAAACTTCCATATCCACTCGGCCGAGGTGGTAGGGTATAGCCACCTTATGCTTGACACCATATTTCTCAATAAGGTTTTGAAGAGGCGATTGCGAAGTGAGATCTACCATCATTGATAATAGATGTAGGTACCAAACACAGCAAAGATATGCTTCCTAAAATAATTGTAACACTCTTGCCTTCATTGTTTGGTAGAAATTAGCTCCACCCATTTGGAGACATAATCCACAGCCACCAGGAATATACTTCATTCCATATGAGCTGACAAATGGTCCCATGAAATTAATCCCCCATACATCAAACAACTCTACCTCCAAGATGGAGGTTAGTGGAACTCAAGTCTATGGTAACATTGCCTGCCTTTGGCATTGATCACAAGACTTGGTGAAGTAAATGGCATCTTGTTGAATAGATGGCCAGAAATATCCGCATTGTAAAATTTTATGTTTCTTTTTGATACCAATGTTATTACCCCAGGTGGAGATGGTGACAAAGCTTCTAGAATGCTTAGCATCGGTGCTTTAAGGACAAACCTATGGATGATACAAATGCGCACAAATGTGGAATAAATATGGCTCGTACCTATAATATCTACAGATATCAAATAACAACTTCTTCTTCTGCTGAGAAGTTAGGTCTGCTGGCATCACGTCACTAACCAAGTAATTTGAAAAGTCGGCAAACCAAGGAATCAAATCCTGCAGTGCGGCTAGTACCTATTTGTGCAGGAAGAATCGTTGATATCAAACTTCATCCTCTCATTGCTTTAGACTCGAGCCTAGATTGGTGATCTGCCACCTGATTTTCTATTCCCTTTCGATCTTTCACCTCAAACTCAAATTCTTGGAGCATGAGCACCCACCGAATCAATCTGGTCTTGGCATCCTTCTTGGACATCGGTACGCCAAGGCTGCAACATGGTGTGTTAATAATCACCTTGGTTTCAAGCAAATATGTCGAGAATTTTCAAATGCAAGACCACCGCCAGTAGTTCCTGTTTGTGACTGTTATAATTCATGCGGGTTGTGTTGAGTGTTCTGCTTGCTTAATAGATTGGATGTGACATCTTTTCTCTCCTTCTTTGGCATGAAGGCGGAGACTAAGAGCAACACCGCTGGAAATTCATATCACCTCGAAGGGAAGAGACCATTACGGATCTATGATGATAGAAGAAGTGGTGAGCTTTTCCTTTAGACACTCAGGCCTTCAGACATCCTCATCGAACAAGAACTTTTTCTCTAGTAATTTACAAGGTTGTGCAATTTTTGAAAACTCCTTGATGACCCCTTTTTGAATCTGCATGCCCTAAAAGCTTCGGCCCTTTTATGGAAATAAGGGTGGCAATCTGCTATAACCTCTGATTTTCCTTGTCCACCTCAATCTGTTCCTGAGATTTTATGGCCCAACACTATCCCCTCTTTAACCATAAATGACAATTTTCCTATTTTAGGACCAAGTTGGTTTCTTCACAACATCTTTTTAATACTCTACCCAGATGATTAAGGCACGATTCAAATGAGTCGCCTACAATAGAAAAATCATCCATAAATACTTCAATGGTGTCCTCCATCTTGTCTAAGAATATGGACATCACATAGCGCTGGAAAGTGGCTGGTGCATTACACAATCCAAATGGCATTCTTCTGAAGGCAAAGGTTCCATATGGACAGGTGAAGGCTGTCTTGTCCTGATCTTCTGGAGCAATAGTGATCTGATTATACCCTGAATATGGAACACACTGGAAAGGACTTACCCAATGACTGTCTTCTATATGATATATCACCCCAGTATCCAACCACTTGATAATCTCCTTTTTGACGAATTCTTGCATTGGAGGGTTCAGGCGGCACTGATGCTCTATACTCGGCTTACAATCTGGTTTAAGCTTGATCTTGTGGGTGCATATGCCTAGTGGAATTCTGATGATGTGCTATGGTCCAGCTAAATGCCTTTTTGTATCTTTTAAAGATGCTAACCAAAGCTTCCACTTGCTCATCTAACAAGTTTGCTGCAATGATGACCGAGAAAGTATTGTCCTCCCCAAGGAATGCATACCTGAGATGAGGAGTTAATGCTTTCAGTTCAAGGATTGTTGGTACATCCACAGATAGCTTGGCCGACGGTGTTGAACGGTTCTTTAAGTCCAGGTCTAACTTCTTTGGGATGAAGTTATATGACCCTGTCCCATTCAAAGCATTAACCATATTTTATGTATTCTGGGTTTCCATCTTCTTCATAATTCATTATCACAACTGCCAATGTATCATCAATCACAATTTCTTCCACAAGTGTTGGCAGCTTGTTATTTGAATGTTTGGGTGAAAGCTTGTTCCTTTGATGTAGCCTGAGAGTCACTAAAGAAAAAACAAAGAAAAACAAAGAAAAAGTGTAAAAAGTAACGAAACTGCCAACAAGTCAAATACAAGCTAATAACCTAGTCTCAACCGTATTCCCCGGCAACGACGTCACTTTTTAATAATGCTCAAACCACACCTCTTACTGAAGTATGAAGCGGACATTGTCAATAAAGAACTCAACTAGAGGTTGGAGTCGAACCCACAGAGAATATAGGAGAACTGGATTACAGCTGGTAAGTGAACTTGTGAGGTAGTTACTTCAAGATTGGGGGGTTCTAAAGAAAATCAATAATGAAAACAATTATAAAATTATGGTGTTGAATCAATATTA
>JACEIK010010638.1:0-13679 GCA_018107945.1 Datura stramonium
GAGGATGCTAATTCTAGTTCGTGGGTAATTAATTACGTGGATGTGGTTTACGTGGATATGATTAGGGACTCTCGTACACCTAATCATTCGACTCAACTTATCTACACAACTACTTCTTCGAGTGGTGATGTGATGATTCTAAGTTGGTGCCTATCTCATCCCGTTTTATCAACCAAGAAAGGTGTTAGGTATATTTCTATCCTAACACAAATTATATCGTGAGATACAACCATGCTCCCTACATTCTTATGTTTTGACCTAAGTAAATGCTTTCTCAAGCATATGCCTAAGTTAACGTGTATGTTTTCATGGTAATCAATCATAAAAATAACCAATAATTCAGAATACAAGACGAAACAACAATCAATAACTTAATTCCAACACAATTTCATAAAAACACAATCATAACTCATGGCTTCAACCCTAGAGGAAGGGTTCTATCCATTCATGTTTGTAAAATTACAAGGAAACATTGCTAAAGTAACATACTTACAAGAATTGGTAGAAGAGAAGAGGAATTTGACAAACCCTAGGTGAGTTCTTCCACTTCTCCCTTCACTCCTAGGTGGTTTTCCAGAATAAAATCGTGACCAAATGATTTTAGGAGCTAAGGGCCCTATTTATAGTAAATGAGAATCGTGCAAAATTAAGCCTGTCGTGGAATAGCTCTGTGTCACGGAGGTAACGCGGAGGCACATTGGAAATCACCAAAAATCGTCCCTAGGCAGCCCCTTGCCGCGTTGGCAGCGCTAGGTGGCCTTGGTCGCCCAGCCTGCCTGTCGTGGCACGTTGCCAACGCGCTGGTGGGCTATTTCGCGTATCCTGCCTGCCGTGGCACGTTGCCAATGCGCAGGTGGGCTGTTTCACGCATCTTCCTTGCTTACATTCGCGTTTTAATTTCGATTCCAAGCCTCTACTTCACCAACTCATGGATTAGTCCCTCAAATTCATTTAAACCTATAAAACAAGGACTAATCATGTTGGTTAGTACATATATTCACATTTATATAAAATTACATGAAAATATATATAATTAATTAGATAAACAAGACTAAATTAAGTTATAAAGCATCATTCGGGCATGCTATTTTGCCCGAGATCAGTATATTTGGAGAGACTAATGCCACTGCTATTATCACACAAATGGGAATACTTTCATAATTAAGATCATAATTTAGTAATTGATGTTTCATCCATAACAATTGAGTACCACAACTTCCAAGAGCCAAGTATTTTGCCTCTATAGTAGAAAGTGCTACAGAATTTTATTTCTTGCTTTGTCAAGAGGTAAGAGCTTCTCCAAGAATTTAAAAGAATCCATTGGTGTTTTTCCTATCGAATTTATCACTTGCAAAATATGCATTTGAATATCCAATTAGATCAAAATTTTCAGAGTGAGGATACCATAATCCAAAATCTTGAGTTCTAATAAATTAATGAATAATCTGTTTTACTGCAGTTAGATAATACTCTTTGAAAGCTGACTGAAATCAGGCACATTTGCAAGTCTGAATATGATATCCGATCAACTGGCTGTAAAATAGAGCAAGGATCCAATCATTCCGTGATAGAATTTCTCGTCAATATTTTCTCTGGATGTGTCAGATTCAATACACGTTGATGGACTCATAGAAGTTCCAGCAGCTTTTTCTTCTTTCAAAACCAAACTTTTTAATTAGCTCTTTGGTATACTTGTTTTGACTGATGAATGTTCCTTTAGTCAGCTGACATATTTGAAGCCTAGGAAAAAGATTAGTTCTCCCATCATACTCATCTCAAATTCTCCTATCATTAGGTCTGCGAAATTCTTACATAGAGAATGGTTAGAGTTGCTGATGATAATATCATTTACATAAATTTAAATGATTAACATGTTTGAAAAAGATTGCTGGATAAAAAATATTATCATTTTTTCCTCTTTGAAAATCATTTTCAACTAGAAAAGAGCTTAGCCGTTCATAATAGACTTTAGAGGCTCACTTAAGACCATAAAGAGCTTTAGAAAGTTTGTAAATATGGTCAGGCAAAATGGATTTCAAAACTAGGAGACTGTTTAACAAAAACTTCTTCTTTAATGAACCCGGTTCATTTAAAAAGGCGCTTTTAACATCCATTTGAAAAAGTTTAAAATATTTGAAAGCAACATAAGCCAATAGAAATTCATCATAGTCAATATCTTCTTGTTGAGAATAACCTTGAGCAACTAATATTGCTTTGTTTCTAACAACTTTACCTTCTTCGTTTAATTTGTTTCTGAAAATCCACTTTGCTCTGATTATAGAAGTATTTTTTGGTCTCGGTACTAGAGTCCAAACTTGAGTTCTTTCAAATTGATATAATTTTTCTTGAATAGCTTTTGACCATGACTCCTCATTGAGTGCTTCCTCAACTTGTTTAGATTCTTGCTGAGAGACCAATGCCAATGATGATCTATTTTGAAAGGGGATCTCGTTTACCGTTGAGAATTTGGATTTCTAAGAATGAATTCATTTGGATAGCTTGCTTCATTTCACCATTCACAAGGAATATTTGAGATCTTAGTAGACTGAGACATTTCTCCTTCATTTTTTTCCAGGGAGTGTGATGGAGTCGATTGATACATATCTTGATTGTTAGATGTCTCAATTGAAGGTAGATTAGCAGCACAATCTTCCCTTATATCATTCTCAATAAATCTTGGAGAGGGAATAAAATCATTAAAAACAACATGAGTTGATTCTTCCACAGATAATATTTTTTTATTAAAAACTCTAAAAGATCTGCTCAGAGGAGCATATCCAAGAAAAATTCTTTCATCACTCGAGGGTCGAACTTTCCAAGATTATTTTTTCATTATTATGAATAAATCATTTGCATCCAAATGGGTGAAAGTAATTGATATTGGGCTTCTTACCTTTTCATAGTTCATAAGGTGTCTTTTTCAACATAGGTCGAATGAGACATCTACTAAGAATATGACACACAGTACTAACAACTTCTGCCCATAAATGATCAGGAAGATTTTGTTCATGAGCATGGTCCTTGTTGTGTCCCTTCATGAACAATTTTTCCTTTCAACAATGCCATTTTGTTGAGGAGTGCGAGGAGAGGAAAAGGTTTTATATGATGAATGGCGTATTTACGCATTTATTAGCCATATTTTGCCCATACTTAGCTATGTTTTAAGGATAAGTTATATGTGTTTTCTTGTGTTTTATGATATATTTGTGAAAAAGAGCTAACACACATGATTAGATGATTTTAGTATTAAAATGATAAATTTTAGGCATTTTTAAATGTGGCTTAATAGAGCAAGAATGACAAAACGGGGTTGACGAGACGAAAATGATAGAAGTTAGCAGCGCACAGGCATAGCTGTGCTAAGGCTTGCGCACTACATAGGCACATATGGAGCACCCAGAAGCACGATGAGCCAGCCCATGTTGCGGGGGGAGGGGAGGGGCGCAACGCATAGCAAGTGTCCAGGCATGGGAGATTTCAATCCCAGTTCGACTAGGAACAAAAGCTGCAAAACCTAATTCAAATTCAAGAAGGAACAACGAAGGCTTAATCTAATATTATAATTACCCTCTCATAACATGTTTTAGGTGTCACTTTTTCGTCTCACACATAATGTGATTAGATTCAAGTTTTCACAATTCATACTTTATGAATTTGTGTAATAACTTAATTGAATATTTGTTGGAAACTCATCAAGTTCTTATGACTCAATATAGCTTTAAGTATTTCATTATGAATTCTTCTATATCTTTTGTTTATTTTCTCATAAACATGAGCGGCTAAATCTCTTAATCTAGGGTTATGGGAGATACGATGGATTAACGAATGTAGGCATAATAAAATAGTGATTCTTGAATGGTTAATTGGGTGAATTATTATTCTCATCATTTTAATTAGTTTCAGCAGTTGCAAATGTTGAAACATGCCTATATCTTCAACTTTCCTGACCAAGGATGTTGAAGTTAGGGAAAGAGAATAACAATGGCAATTTGAGGCTACCATCCCTCATGTAAATTAATGTGAGCTCTAACCGAGGATAGTTAAGTAAAGCCCTATGGAGAGGAAAAAATATAAACACTTTGAGTCTGAGAGGAGATAGGTGAAATTCATCTATGTAGGTCGAGAGACGTTAGATGAACTTAATCATTAGTATTACACAAAATTCACTAGGATAGATACTAGTAAAAGCCTACTAAGTTATGAAATCATGGGGAACATAGTCCTAATTTTGTTGATAATGTGATACAGAATTTAATCTTTGTTAGAATTATTTTCTCTTTTTATTTACGGACCCCCTTTTGAAATATTGATTTCAAGTTAGTTTATTCATCATTAACATAACGTTTCTTCCCTATTTCCTGTGGGATCAACCCCAACCTAAGTTGGGTTACTATATTTGACAGCGACTGCTTTATACTTCAATTGCAAGGTGTAATTTGAGCGTGATCAAAATTTTGGCACCATTACCAAGGAATACAGTTAAGAAGTAGTTAATTGGTGTATAAGCCTGAGTGGTAATCTTTATTTCGTAAGTTACATTTTTGTTTTTGTTTGTGCTTGTGCCTCCATAGGATCTGGCAGACCAAGGCTGGCAGTTTCACCTTCCTCTGTGGGAAGGATTTACGAAGGAACAACGAACCAAAGTGTTACAAAGGGATGAAAGGTCTAACAACAGCGGCAGGCCAGGAGAGATGCGATCTATGGAGAGAATATTAATCTAGAAGAGGTTGGCTTCACTGGAGCAATAGTGCCACCCCCACTGCTAGCTAATGCTAAATTCGACATCGCACTAGTATTATGATTCAGTTTTTGAATATGAAAGGGCTATTTAAAGGACTGAACAGAGAAAATCCCAATCAGCACTTAATCAATTTTATCGTAATAGGCAATGCATATAGGCTGCCAGGGGTGACACAAGAGGCTATCAAACTTAGGTTGTTCCCGTTCTCCCTGATTGGGTAAGCTACAATTTGGGTGAATGACTTCCAGATGAATCTATTACTACTTGGGCGGAGTTGACTACAGCTTTCTTGGATAGGTTCTTCCCATCCTCATGAATGATTCAACTAAGGGATGAGATAAACAATTTTAGACAGACAGCGGGGGAGGCTCTGCATGAGGTCTGGTTTAGATTTTTAAAAAAGCTAAAACAATGTTTAAATCCTAAGCTTCCAAACAAAGTTCTTCTAGAAATATTCTATAGGTCACTCAGCTCTACAAACAAGTTGATTGCTAACAACATGACAAAAGATTCCATCATGTGACACACTTCCAAGGAAGCTAGTGAGATACTAGACAAGTTTACAAAAACTAGCTGGGCTTGGTACAACATTAAATCTGAGGCGGAGCTGTAAATCACTCTAGGGGAGTGCCAACAGAGTTATAAAGAAGGGAGATGGAACGTGATCAAGACATGACCCAAATCAAAGCTCAAGTGGAACTAATCACCAAGCAGTTGGATAATATGAATACACGCAAGGTGCAAACGGTTAACATGCAGAGAGAAACATATAGGTATGATGATTATTACCCCGACTATGAGGAAGAGGCTGACTTCGCTGACCATCACACAGTGGATTTTCAAGCTTGTACCCTAGTGTCTGATTCAGGCAGCTGGCCATGCAATCTTGGGAATCAAGGTCGAAAATAATATGACCGGACATGTTACAGTGGTGGAGAGCAAAGCAATCAGAGAAATAATAGACCATCACTAAGTAATTCTACAGATGATAAGATAGAAGCCATACTCATCCAGGTCTTTACAAAACTTGAGTCCACAGAGTCAGGGGTAAATAAGATGCGTGAAAAGCTTTCTAGTATGGGTAAGATGGTTGAATCACACTCCTTCTCAATCACACAGTTGGAGCGACAAATGATACATATGTCAATAGTGTCAAAGACGAGATTTGAGGAGGATCAGTGCATAATTGTAGCAACGAGAAGCGGCAGAACCACCTTTGAGCAGCAACTACTCAAAACAGGCTCCATTGCAGAAGAGAACAATCTAGGACCAATGGAAGAAAAAGAGCAGAGTAGGGCATTGTCTGACCTCCGTACTGAGAGGCGCGACGCTCCAACAGGTCAGGACATAGAGACCCGCGACGCGCCGCAAGAAAGGAGTAGGGCGGAGTGCGACGCGGTGCCCTATTAGCATAGTGTGGAAAATGGGGTGCCACCAGACAGACGCAGTGATGCCTGTAGCAGTGCATAGCCCTAGGGTGCGTATCACAGAGGAGAGTGGAAGCAAGAAAGCGTCACAAGCTAAGAAAGACGAGGGATAAGAAGGAAGGGCAGTAGAAAATCATAAATTATACAAACAGATCCCAAGACCACCTCTCCCTTTCCCCAACTCCTTAAAAGGAAAGCGTAGGATGAAAAATTTCACAAAATTATTTATATGTTAAAGCAGCTATCCATCAATATTCCATTGGTGGAAGCACTAGAGCAAATGCCAAGATACGCAAGGTTCATGAACGAGTTGGTGACTAAAAAGAGAAAAATAATCTTTGATCCTAAGGATAACATTCACCACTGTAGTGCAACATCATCATACTTGTTAGTGCGGAAAAAAGGAAGATCCTGGAGCTTTCACAATGCCCAATACAATTGGAGTAGTGAATTTTGCCAAAGCATTATGTGATCTGGGAGCCAACATAAATTTGATGCCTTTGGCTGTATATGAGCAGCTAAGCTTGGGAGCCCCTAGACCAAATACAATGCGGCTACTAATGGCAAATCGAACAATAAAAAAGCCAGTGGATGTACTGATTGATGTTCTAGTCAAAGTGGATATATTTATATTTTCGATAGACTTTATCATATTGGATTGCGATGTTGATTTTAAAGTATCCATTATTTTGGGATGCCCATTCTTGTCCACTAGAAGAGTATTAGTACATATGGAGGGTGGAGAACTAAAACTCAGGCTGAACAATGAAAAAGTAGTATTCAATGTCTGCAGAGTCATACGAAAACTAAATGATTTGGCTGTAATATCTGTGATTGATGCAGTTATAGAATTAATAGAAGAAAGTTGTACAACTGAAGTCTTGACATCAGCATTGTTTAAATTGAATGAATGGGAAGCTACTAGATTAGATGAGAGGGTGAAAGCTATAATAGGATGTGGTGCCTACTCATATGCACCTAAAAAATTGTATCTTGATTTGAAAAATAGAGCAAACCCTCCTACTAAGCCATCAATAGAAGAGACACCAATGTTGAAGCATAAGTCATTGCCTCTTCATCTTCAATATGTATTTCTTGGTCCTCATAACACATTGCCAGTAATTATCTCCACAAAGTTGTTGGATTGGCAGGTAGAAGCATTGATCTCTATTCTGAGAACTTACAAAAGAGTCATAGGATGGACCATTCCAAACATTATTGGTATCCAACCAGCGATTTGCACTCATAAAATTAAACTGAAGGAAGATTGCACACCTAGTATTAAGTACCAAAGAAGGCTAAATATAATCATGCAAAAAGTGGTAAAGAAAGAAATCATTAAGTGGTTAGATGCAGGGGTGGTTTATCCAATCTCTAATATTCAATGGGTTAGCCTAGTGCAGTGGTACCAAAGAAAGGAGGGATGAGAGTAGTTCAAAATGAGAAGAATGAGCTTGTACCCACTAGAACAGTGACTAGATGGAGAGGACATATGAATTACCAAAAAGAACAACTACATAGAAAAATATCACTTTCCACTTTCCTTTATGGATCAAGATGATAGATAGGCTAGCAGGGAGAGTATATTACTGCTTCCGTGATAGATACTCAGGGTACAACCAAATTTCTATTGCACCAGAAGATTAGAAGAAGATGATATTTACATGTCCTTATGGAACATTCACTTTCAAAAGGATGCCTTTTGGGATATGCAATGCGCCAACCACATTCCAGAGATGCATGATGTTCATATTCTCAGACATGGTGGAAGAAACTATAGGGGTGTTTATGGATGAATTTTGGGTGGTGGGTGACTCATTCGAGGATTGCTTATCACACCTAGTCGCAGTACTTAAGCAATGTGAAGAGATAAATCTGGTGTTAAATTGAAAAAAATGTCAATTTATAGTCACAGAAGGGATAGTACTGGGACACAAGATTTTCGAAAAGTGTATTGAGGTGGACTAGGAAAAAATTGAAGTTATTACAAAACTTCCACCACCTATCTCTGTTAAGGGATTCGTAGTATTCCAGGGCATGCTGGTTTCTATCGGTTGCTTATTAATGATTTTTCAAAAACTGCTAAGCATTTATGTAGATTGTTGTAGAAAGATGCAAAGTTTGTCTTTAATAAAGCCTGCCTCAAGGCATTTGAGTGTATAACGGAGAAGATCATCACAACACCATAGTGGCCCCTAATTGGAGTAATCCATTTGAGATCATGTGTGATGCTAGTGGTGTAACTTTGTGTGTTGTCCTTGGACAAAAACATGATAAGATCTTTCATCCCATCTATTAAGCTAGCAAGGCTTTTAATGAAGCATAAAAGAACTATACAGTCAAAAAGCAAGAGTTGTTAACTTTTATATATGTCTTTGAGAATTTTCGTGCTACAGTTGTGGTAGTGCACACTGTGTGCAGCAATTCAGTATCTAATGACCAAAAAGGATGCAAAACGTTGACTTATTCATTGGGTACTATTACTATAGGAATTTGATTTTGAGGTGAAAGACAGAAGGGATACAGAAAATCAAGTTGCAGACCATCTATCTCGATTGGAGGAAAAAGGAAATATGGGAAGTGAATTGGAAATCAATGATTCCTTTCCAAACAAACAGATATTGGCCTCCTCACATGATTTGATTCCATGGTTCATAGATTTTGCAAATTATTTTATAAGTGATGTAATGCCCGAATATATGAGCTTTCATCAAAAGAGGAATTTCTCCATGATGTTAGGAAATTTTACTGGGATGAGCCATACCTATTCAGAATTTGCGCTGTTAACATAATTAGAAGGTGTTTTCCCAAAAATGAGATGATTTACATTCTTGAGACATGCCATTCGTCCCCCACTAGAGGGCATCACAATGGCATTCACACAAAACAAGAAATACTATAGTGTGGTTACTATTGGTCTACCATTCACCAAGATGCTCATGATTTTGCAAAAAATTGTGATAAATGTCAATGAGAGGGAGGAGTATATTGAGACATGAGCTACTTCTGACGCCCATTTTTGAAGTGGAGTTATTTGATGTATGGGGCATTAACTTCATGTGCCTATTTGTAAGTTCCTTTGGGATGAAATACATATTGGTGGCAGTTGATTATGCTTCTAAATGGGTGAAAGCTGTAGCACTTCCAAACAATAAGAGTAAGTCAGTCACTGTGTTCTTGCGAAGGAACATCTTATCTAGATTTGGAAATACAAGGGCAGTCATTAGTGATGGTGAATCACACTTCTACAATAGGTTATTCCTGGGTTTGTTAGAGAAATATGAAGTCAAGCATAAGGTAGAAACACCTTACCATCCCCAGACAAGTGGACAAGTAGAAGTCTCAAACCGGAAAATCAAGACAATCTTGGTCAAGACAGTTAATGCCAACAGAACAGACTGGTCAAGGAGATTAGATGATGCTTTACAGGCATATCATACAACATTTAAATCACCCATAGGTATGTCACCACATCAGGGCGTGTATGAAAAATCATGTCATTTACCTGTGGAACTCAAACACAAAATTTTGTGGGCATTAAAGAAGAAATCTTAAACTCACTCAACTCAATAAGATGGATGAATTTAGGTTAACGGCTTGATTGATAGCTCTTTAAGAGATAACCCAAGGGATTTTGCTCAATCTATTTTCCTTGATATGATTGAGGAGATGATTGGTATCTTCGATTGATTTGGATCGATGCCTTGATCTTGATGGATTTGACAATTTTTTCTTTCTTTCGGGGACGATAAAGAATGATCTTCCTTTGACAGTTGTTGATGCCTTCTGCGAATCTTGCTGGAGTTTATTTGATTTACGATCTTCTTGGATCTTTTTATCCTGACAAATTTGAGCAGATTTATTTTCTTGTGGAGACGCCGAGATTTGATCTTCCAATGATATTGGCTCATTTTCTCTGTGAATGTTGCTGAAGCTTCTTTTTGTCTTGAACGCCCATGTTAAATCCTTTCATGATCGATGCTATCCTTTATGATTTCTGCTGGGTTGGCTTTTCATCTCTATGGCTCATTCGAGGGGTTCTTTTTGTGCTGCCAAGTCAGTCTATCGATGAATTAGCTTATCCTGCATTAATTTATCATCATTAAAATAATTTAAAGATTTTAGTTCAACATGAAGAAATTTAACACATATTTTATTGATCTTTCTCTAACGTGACTTTTAAATTTCTATAAAATCCTTAGATATATATATCTTGGCTTATAAATTTCATTGTGTGTTTCAATGGATTTTTCTCTGTGGACTGTATCATGACATATATGGTCCTAGTTTTGATAACTACTTCTCTTCACTTCTAGTATATTATGTGACAGCTCCCTTGCAGATTAACTATTACCATTTGTAAAGATGGAAAAGTGATTAGATTGAAATCTACAACGTGCATTCAGTTTTCTTCATTAGAAGGAGGCATGCATTTCAATTTCACAGCAGGCCTTTCTATAGAATAAGTAGCTGTAAAGTCGGACGGTATTTTTATACGCTTAGGGAGATTTAATTTTTTACCTGTAACCAGAGGATTAGTGGTCAATGTAAAATAGTTAGTTCATATATACTCTAGCATTAGGGATGTAATTTATTTTTTTAGGCTGATGGAAACATCCGTTTTCCCACGTGATCTTAATTAATTGTCCCACGTGATCTTAATTTATTGTTCCGGCCAACTAAAGCAAACTAGACTACAACTCACAAAAGAATAATAGAGTTGACTTTTAAAAAAAATATATTAATATACTAAGTGATCCAATCAAGAATGAATCTTAATACCACGTTTAGTCTAAAATGAATTTTTACGATTGTATAAAGTTCACTATAAAGCAACATTATATTCCAATCAGTTTTAATCCACCACTTCCTTGCTGAAACTTATTGCTTTCTTTTACAATGGAACAACTTCCTTCCCCTTCAGCACTCTCAGTGACACGACATGAGTCTGAATTAATCGTTCCAGCAACACCTACTCCTCGAGAAATAAAGCATCTCTCAGACATAGATGATCAAAGATTTCTACGTTCTCAGACACCTTTTTTATTGATTTACGAACGCAACCTTTCAATGGAAGGGATAGATCCTGCTATGGTGATTAAAGGTGCATTGTCCAAGACATTAGTGTTTTACTATCCATTAGCTGGTAGGCTAATTGAAGGGCCAAATGGAAAACTTATGGTGAATTGCAATGGTGAAGGGATATTGTTTACAGAAGCGTATGCAGATGTGGAACTTGAGGTGTTAGGAGAATCCTTAAAACCTCCATGTCCACACTGGAAAGATCTGCTCTATAAAGTTCCAGGTTCTGATGGGATCATTGATTGCCCTCTTGTGTTGATTCAGGTATTTTACATACTCCTTAGCAAATGAATTATAAGTAATATTGTTGTCATGAGATTCATTTAGCTGATCACAGTTGTGTTACGTTGTTCAAATTAAACAGGTTACCCGTTTTAGGTGCGGCGGATTTATAGTGGCACTAAAATATAATCATACCATGGTTGATGCCTTCGGCGTAGTTTTATTTTTGAATGCAGTAAGTGATTTTGTGAAATTCAAAGTTTCTACTCCTTCCGTTATACCCGTCTGGGAAAGGGATATCCTAAATGCAAGGACACCACCATGCATTACGTGCAAGCATAACGAGTATGATGAGGAAATTGAATCAAATGATGGATGGTTCGGAATGGAAAAGGAGTCGATCCAACGCTCATTCTTCTTTGGTGCAGAGGAGATTGAAGCTATTCGTAATCAAGTTTCACCAATTCATCGTTCAAGTGGACGATTTGAGTTATTAACCTCATATTTGTGGAAAATTAGAACAATTTCACTCAATTTAAATCCGGAAGAAATTGTGAGTATGTCATCTGTTGTAACAGCACGTGGGGGAAGACTTGAAAATTTAAAAATACCACATGGATATTACGGTAATGCATTTGCTTTTTCAACAGCATTATCGAAAGCAGGAGTTGTTGGCACATATCCATTGACGTATGCTCTTGAGTTAATCAAGAAAGCGAAAAGTCAAGTGAATGAGGAGTATTTTAGATCGCTGGCAGATCTTAATGTGATTAAAGGGAGACCTGGCCTAACAAAATCATGGAATTTTCTTATTTCAAACATTTATCATGTAGGTTTTGACAAAGTTGATTTTGGATGGGGAGAACCCAAGTATGGTGGAGTTCCTGGGGCTTATTCTTTTATTAGCTGCTTTGTTCCTTGTAAAAATAACAAAGGGGAAAAGGGCATCCTCACAACAATAAGGTTACCTCCAACTGCAATGGAAAGATTTCAAGATGCTATATACAAGCTGACCTCAAATGTCGTGCATGTGTAATTTGGACACCCAAATAATTAATCTTTCTGTTTTCTGAAATTCATGCAAGTGTTTTGACATAATGCTAGTTTTTTTTTCTTTCCTTCTTTCTTTCTTTCTTCTTTTTACTTTTTTCGGTTAGTTTGACAAGCTTAACGTGCATATGAGGTGCATCTTGTGATTCTTCAATTAGAGTGAATCCGAAGATGGATAATAATCACATAAATCATTTGTGTTTATGATACTTAATTCATCTCCATATTATTATAATTCCAATTTCTTCAGATTTTATATGCTAAAAAGCTTAAAAGTCTCCATTATTGTTACTATTCTATTCTATGTTTTTTTAATTTCCTGAATTCCACAAATTACCAAACCCATATTAAGTCTCCATTATTGTTACTATTCTATTCTATGTTTTTTTAATATCCTAAACTCCACAAAATTACTATACCATTTTGAATGTCATTATCATATCATATTATTATAAAAATAAAAATTTAGATTACAAAAATGCTCATAAAAATTGAATTACATTTTTATCCTTCAATTAAAAATTACTACTTTAATATTCTGTTTCAGAAATGTAAATATGTATTTAAATAAATGCTAAGTATCAGATTGAATACAATATGATGAAGCAACAACAATTATGTCTCTCTCACATGTTAATTATTAACTTAAAGAAGCTATTACAAGTTATCTATGTATGTCTTTCCAGTTTCAGAATTGATTCTTTATATTTCACATAAATATTACTCCCTTCGTTTCAGAATAAGTGATGTTTTTAGTTTAGACACACCCTTTAAGAAAATTACTCATTCCTACACAGAAATATGTAGTTTTACCCACTTACCTCTAATAAATATTTTGAAAAAGATGTAACTCTTTAATATTTTCTTGATTCATAAAACTCTCTCTATTTAAATAAGGATAAAATAGGAAGAACATCATTAATGTCTTCTTGATTTTATAAAATACCACTTATTTTAAAACAAATTAAAAGGCTAAAACACCACTTATTTTGAAACGGAAGGAGTAGTACGTTATTCTTACAATTCAGTATTTTATTAATGATCAGAAAAATAATTAAGATTGCCAAAGATTTCGGCTAAAGTAGTGTTATATAATTAAAACATCATCACATAACGATAGACTGTCCGAAGATTATAAAGAAGATGGAAGGAAGTAT
>JACEIK010010638.1:27336-41474 GCA_018107945.1 Datura stramonium
CTGTATTTATATTATAATTATTTCATTTATATTATAATTATTTTATTTATATGAACTCTTGCCCTTACATATTCACCGAGTACTAGTATTCAGATATACTATTATTATGTTTTATAGTAGCAAAGAGGAGTAGGTATAGAGAGATCTCACGGCTAGGAGTATTTTCTATCCATGTAGACCTTTGGTGAGCCTACATGTTTATTCATGAGTATCTGTTTAGCTATTCTTTATTTATAGTAGTTTCGGGTTGTGTCCTGGATTAGATTTTTTTCAGCCTTTCTTAGAAAGCTCCATAGATAAATGCTTATATTCTGGGTAGTATGTTGTGAAAGTCATTTCTTAACTTGTTGGATATTTTTCCATGCTTAGTTGATTTACAGATTTTTATTGATAATATCATTTTTTGTATTTCCATTTAAATATCGTATGAATTTTAAGTATGCATACTTGACTTAATTAAAGATTTGGGGCATAAGTGTAATCTTTGTAAGATGCTTTCGATATGGATTCATAATAACGGATGTTTGTTGCGCTAGCGTCAGATGTGATAAGCTTGGTATTAGATTTAGAAGCATCATAGAATTTGTCGATATATGTGAAGTTGTATCTAGTGGAATCTCCCTCGTGTAGCCTGATCACCTTTATGATTGTGTGACTACCAGCTGACCAAGGCATTTATGGATGTTTCTCATCTTAGTTCTAAATTATGTTGTAGAGCTTTAATTTCTCTTTAGGTTCGTTCTAATGTATTTCTTACTTCTGCCCTGCGATAGTGGCTTTAACTCGTGTTATAGCTACTAACCATGTCATCTGTAGAGAGCACATTAGTTGTAATGTATAGTGTGATGAATGACATAGAGGCGCTTGAAATTCTATACTAGGTGTTTGGTGCACATAGTGATTGTAGAGTGTGGTTGTTGTATTTTGAGACGGGTATAAAAATAGCATTAGTCCTAATTCAGAGGATACTTTACTGAAATTTTGATAGTCCTAAGAGTCTTCTTAAGATGGGTATGTTATATCCCGGGAGTCCAAAGATCAGACCCGAGAGTTGAAACAGAGAAAAGCTTAAAATCTGACATCAGGCATAAAACGGGTCGTGAGGTGACCCGTGAAGAGCATCCATGAGTCGTGATATGACTCGTCGTGTGGCCCAAGAGATGAATTTGAAGTTTGGGAAATAAGATCCACTCATTAGGTCAATCATAGGGAGTGATGATTGAGAAAAGAGGAAAGGATGGAAGTGGACTTAACGGAAGGACCCCACGAGTCGTGGTCAGTCACCATGATTCGTGGGGAGGGTCGTGAGCAACAGGATGAAGCAAGGTAAAAATCATAGGCAGTGTACCCGACGAGTGGTGACCACAAGTTGTGGTTACCAGGTAATGAGTCGTTAAGTATTCCGTTACGAACCCATAAGACTTGAGAAGCAGTGAACCAGATGGACGACCCCACGAGTCGTTAGGTCCCTCGTTGGGACCAATTGACAGTTATTCTCTGCGAATTTAGTAAGCTTTTACGTAATTCCTAAGATCCTAAGGCCTAAACTACGTCATTTTGAGTTATGAATGATGACTTTTAAAGGGGTTAAGTTCATTTTAGGTCATATTCATTCATGCATGCAAGAGTGATAGTTTAGAGAGGTGATCAAGGCAATCCTTCAAGGTTTTCTTCAATTTCTTCTTGGGCATTCAAGGGAGTGTAAGAATCAGCCATTTACAAGTATGTAGGGTTATGAGTGGGTGTTTTCGTTCATACCAATGCCCAATCTCTTCTAATTCATGAAGTGTTGTTCAAAAATCTTATGGGGTTTTATCTTAAATCTTGTGGAATTCTAATGATCTATCCATGGGTTACTACTTCTCATGTTTTACACCATATTTTATGAATCATGATAAGATTTTACAACTAATTCGATTATAAACTTATTGATTTCAATTCCTATCAAATTATGCCTAATTATGCAAGTTCTATGATGAATCGTTTTATGATCTTTACCTCAATTGTTGATATTCGTAAACCCATCATGATTTATGAGTCATAATAAGGATTTATTCAAATGCCCATTATGAATTTATGGTTTATAAAGTCTATACATGACTTATAAGTATGCATGAATCTCATGATTTACTAGTTATGTTTTTGCCCGACTCATGGACCTTACCCTCATGGCTAGTTCACGTATTTATAAGCATGTTTATCATTATCATGATTTAACTAGTCCATGAATCTCATGCATATTATACTATGAGCACTATATATGTTTTGGGAGTAGTATTTAACACCGAGTAGATTCGAGGCCCAGGTTTTGCTCTGAATCTCAGAACTACGTGCCACCATAGGACATGATGGGACCTCCCTTGTGACTGTCCCCTTTGCCCAAATGGGCCCTTCCATGTGTGATATCACGCCCTTCATGGTTCTACCCTTGGCAAGGTATGAACACCCTCCCGACTAGAAATTTACAAGTCGGGTTCCATGTGTGCTCATATGGGGTATGTTGGTTACCAGAATCTCCCATTGTTCTGCATGTTGTATGCACTATTATGTTTATGTTAATTTGGCTCAATTGATGATTTGTAAAGTTTCTCTTAGACTATGGTTTTGAATAGATTATGAATGATTTTAAAACCTTGAGCCTTATGTTATCATATGATATTCATGTTATGAGCATGTTGTCCCACTCTTATGATCTCTTATGAGTTTTTATCTATTTTTAAATGTCTGTTTTACTTACCTTGCATACTCGGTACATTCAACGTACTAAACACATACTTTATGTTGTACCATTTCATGATACATGACTCGACTCTCAGGCTCAGCCTTTTCCATAGACAATCTTCAAAGTTAGCACCTTTGTTGTTGGTGAGTCCTCATCTCTCGAGGACTAAACTTATTCAGATTTCCTTTATGTACTTTTAGTTTCTGCTTATTGAGTTAGTTGGGGTCTTGTCCCATCAACTCGTCATGCTTAGAGGTTTTTTAGACATATGGATATATTCAGCTTCAGATTGTGTATTCTGATGTTATGTTTAATCTAGACTCCCGCTATGATTATCTTGTTGATTCTTCTATTTGTTTGACCGAGTTAGATGTATGCTTATTCCATGGGTTGACTTGGAGTCTCTCAGGGATCCTTGTCCCGTGTTGCAATCTAGGCCTCCGTTCGGGTCGTGACATACTTGGTATCAAAGCAATAGATTTGAAGTATCCTAGGGTGTCTGGAAACCCGTTAAGTAGAGTCTTTTTCATGGGTGTAAATCGCGCCACATTATGATGAAGGGCTATGAAACGTTTAGGAAATGTGTCCTTCTTTCATGATTTATGTCGTGCAATGAAAAGTCTCTCTATCCTTCTAATTCGTGCTATTTGCGATTGCAAAATCATGGCTCCCCGAAGAGTGAATGGTAGGAGAAATGGGAACGGAGATGGCCAAGAGGATGGCAATGAAAATGGGCACCAGCAGGCCCCGCCAGTTTAGGAGTACCAGGCACCGGAGCCGGTTGCCCATGTTGAATTTCAGGTAGCTATTCAGATCCTCGCGTAGGCCTTGACCACTCAAGTCAATCAGAAGGCGGTTGCGCATGTTCCGCGAAATGGCAATGCAGCAGCGACTCGAGTCAGAGACTTTTTGAGAATGAACCCACAGAGTTCCTTGGGTCAAAAGCAGATGAGGACCTACATGAATTCATCAATGAGATTCTGAAGACACCCAGGTCATGGGGGTGACAGATGGGGAGTGCGTTGATTTGGCTTCTTATCAGATGAAAGGGTGGCGCATATTTGGTTTAAACAATGGAGAGACAGTAGGGAAGTGGGAGCAGGCCCTATAGGTTGGGAAGAGTTTCATGTACCTTTTTGGACGGTTCTTCTCTCGTGAGATGAGGGAACTAAAGGCGGCTGAGTTTGTAAATCTGAAGAAGGGTGATATGTCGGTTCAAGAGTACGCTCTGGAGTTCAACTGCTTATCCAAGTATGCACCAGAGTTAGTGGCATACCAGAGGGCTCGGGTGAGCCAATTTGTGCATGGAGTGGAAGACTACCTGGATAAGGACTGTAGGATTTCCATACTCCATCGAGACATAGATTTTCCCTGCATAGTGTTGCATGCCCAGCAGATGGAGGCAGTGTATCGAAGGCAGAGAGAGGCCAAGAGATCCAGAACAGGCAATTATAGGATTTTGCAGCCTAGATCGGGGGGTGGACAGTGTCAACAGTCTCATCACAAGTCTTTTGCCCCAGCACCATCATCAGCTAGTACACCTCCTAGATCACGTGGGGATAGGAGAAGAAGGGCTTCAGATTCGAGGGGCCAGAGTAGTATACAGTTAGAGCGCACCTTCCCAATTTTTGCAAGGTGCAACAAGAATCACCCAGAGAGGTGCCTAGTTGGCTCAGACACTTGTTTCGGGTGAGGCAAACCCGGACATAGACTCATGGATTTCCCTTTTGCTAGATCAGGGAGCGGCGGAGCCCGTATGCCAGTCGCTCATTCAACCACTTCAGTAGTATGTCCCTCCCAGCAGGGCGCCTCTACTAGTTCAGCTGGCGATTAGCACTAGAACAGGTTCTATGCCCTTGCGACCCTTCAGGAGCAGGAGACTTCACTGGATGTGGTTACTAGTATGTTACAAGTGTTTCACCTTAATGCTTATGCTTTGTTAGATCCATGGGATACCTTGTCTTTTGTGACACCTTATATTGCTAGTAGCTTTGGAGTCATCCCCGTAATTTTGTCGGAACCATTCTCAGTCTCTACTCCCGTTGGTGATTCAGTTGTAGCTAGGTGAATGTATAGAAGTTGTCCGATCACAATATTGCATAAAGTCACCTCCGTATACCTTGTATAGTTATCCATGACTGAATTGGATATTATTTTCAGCATGTATTGGTTGTATGCGTGTTATGCTTCTATTAATTGTAGAACCTAGGTAGTAGAGTTCAGATTTCCGGGTGAACCAGTCTTAGAGTGGAAGGATAGTTCAACTGTGCCTGTTGGTCGTTTCATTTCCTACCTTAAGGCTAAAAAGATGATTTCTAAGGGTTTTGTGTACCATCTAGTTAGGGTTAAGGATGTTGAGTCCGAAACCCCGACTATCCAATCAGTTCCAGTAGTATGTGAGTATCCGGAAGTCTTCCCAGATGATTTACCGGGAATTTCTCTCGAGCGGGAGATTGATTTTGGTATTGAACTTCTCCCTGGCATGCAGCCTATATCTATTCCTCCCTACAGAATGGCTCTAGCCGAGCTAAAAGAGTTGAAGGAACAGTTGAAGAACCTTTTAGATAAGGGTTTCATTAGACCAAGCAAGTACCCATGTGGTGCACCAGTTCTCTTTGTCCGAAAGAAAGATGGTTCTCTTTGAATGTGTATTGCTATTGGCAGATGAACAAGGTCACCATCAAGAACATGTATTCTTTACCCAGGATTAATGATTTATTTGATCATCTCCAGGGTGCCAGGTGCTTCTTGAAGATAGACCTCAGATCTGGGTACCATCAGCTCAGAGTTCGGGAGACCTATATCCTGAAGATAGCCTTCAGGACGCGGTATGGACATTATGAGTTTGTAGTTATGTATTTTGGAATAACGAATGCTCCTGCAACTTTTATGGACTTGATGAACAGGGTGTTCAAGCCATACCTATATATGTTCGTGATTGTGTTTATTGATGATATCCTGATATACTCTCGAAGCAAGGAGGAGCGTGCCGCTCATTTGAGAGTAGTGTTGCAGACTCTTAAGGATTTCCAATTATATGCCAAATTCAGCAAGTGCGAGTTTTGATTGAATTCAGTAGCATTTTTGGGCTATGTGGTTTCAAGTGAGGGAATAAAGGTGGATTCTCAGAAAATAGAAGCGGTGAAGAATTGGCCTAGGCCGGTGAGTCCTTCAGATATTCAGAGCTTTTTGGGTTTAGTTGGATACTAATCAAACATTCATGGAAGGTTTCTCATTGATTGCAACACCTTTGACCAAATTGACCCATAAGAAGGTGATATTCCAATGGTCGGAAGCTTATGAGAAGAGTTCCAAGTGTTGAAGACCCGACTTACTTCAGCACCAGTGTTAACTCTACTGGAGGGTACTGATGGGTTCGTGGTGTATTGTGATGCTTCAAGGATCAGACTTGGGTGTGTATTGATGCATCATGGGAAGGTTATAACATATGCCTCTAGACAGCTAAAAGTTCACGAGAAGAATTACCCGACCCATGATCTTGAATTGGCCGCAGTAGTATTCGCCTTGAAGATTTGGAGACATTATTTGTACGGGGTTCATGTGGATGTGTTTACGGACCATAAGAGTTTACAATATGTATGTACACAGAAGGATCTCAATCTTTGGCAAAGGAGGTGGTTGGAGCTACTCAAGAACTATGATATGAGCATCCTCTACCATCCAGGTAAAGCCAATATAGTAGAAGACACACTTAGTAAACTCTGTATGGAGAGTGTGTCCCATGTGGATGAGGGGAAGAAGGAACTGGTGAAGGATGTGCATCGACTCGCAAGGTTGGGAGTTAGGTTGGTTTACTCGATCGATGGCGGTGTTGTGGTTTAGAACGGATTAGAATCGTCCTTAGTGACTGATGTAAAAGGTAGACAATATGAGGACCCGATTTTGGTGAAGTTAAAGGAAGCCGTTCAGAATCAGAAAGTGGAGGTCTTCTCCAAAGGGGGAGATGGTGTGCTTCGGTACCAGGGTTTCTTATGTGTTCTGCATGTTGATGATTTGAGGAGACGGATGTTACACGAGGCTCATGGATCCAGGTATTCTATCCATCTAGGTGCCACCAAGATGTACCGTGACTTACAGGATGGTTATTGGTGGAATGGCATGAAGAAAGACATCGAGGAGTTCGTAGCTAAGTGTCCGAACTGTCAACAAGTAAAGGTTGAGCATCAGAGACCCGGAGGCATGCTTCAGGATATCAGTATTCCTACTTGGAAGTGGGAAAAATCAATATGGACTTCATCACAGGTTTTCCTCGTACTCGTCGAAAATATGAATCCATTTGGGTTGTGGTGTACAGGTTAACCAAGGCCGCTCATTTTCTACTAGTCAAAACCACGGATTTGGCGGAAGATTATGCCAAACTATATATCCGGGAGCTGGTTCGATTGCATAGAGTGCCCTTATCCATCATTGCAGACAGTGATATCCAATTTACCTCTCAGTTTTAGAGGTCGTTTCAAAAAGGGCTTGGTACACAGGTTAAGCTCAGCACAGTGTTTCACCAGCAAATGGATGGTCAAGTGGAGCAGATAATTCAGACTCTCGAAGACATGTTGAGAGCATGTGTGATCGACTTCAAAGGTAGTTGGGATGAGCATTTGCCTCTTATTGAGTTTGCATACAATAACAACTATCATTCCAGTATTCAGATGACGCCGTTCGAGGCTCTCTATGGGCGGAGATCTAGGTCGCCCATTGGTTGGTTTGAGGTTGGCGAAGTGGCGATGATAAGACCAGATTCGTTTCATGAGGCTATGGAGAAGGTTCAGTTGATAAGGGACAAGTTGAAAACTGCTTAGAGTCGCCTAAAGTCCTATGCCGATGTGAGAAGGAGAGAATTAGAATTTGAAATTGATGATTGGGTATTTTTGAAGGTGTCTCCCATGAAGGGACTGATGAGGTTCGGGAAGAAGGGGAAACTTAGCCCCGCTATGGCGACCTGTACCGAATTGTGAGACGTGTTGGCAAGGTGGCTTATGAATTATAGTTGCCAGCAGAATTAGCTTCCGTGCATCCTGTTTTCCATATATCACTCTTAAAAAAGTGTTTAGGTGATCCAACTCTAGTTGTCCCGGTGGACAGTGTTGGTGTGAAAGACAGCCTCAATTATGAGGAGGTTCCGGTAGAAATACTGGATCGTCAGGTTCGAAGACTAAGGAACAAGGAAGTAGCTTTAGTTAAAGTATTATGGAGGAAGCAGCATGTTGAGGGAGCTACATGGGAAGTTGAAGCAGATATGATGGAAAGATACCCACATTTATTCTCCACCGGCTCAGTTCCAGCTTGAGGTATCAGTTTTGTCCTAAACTCTTATTTAGTTTTCATATTTAGTTCATGTGCCCAAGTTTCTTTGATGTATATGGATGTATGTATGATTTGTGAATTCAGTTCAGCTATGTAGTTTGAATCGGAGATAGTCATTCCGTCAGTTTTCCGGCTTGAATGATCAGTATTTGAATATGATGATTGCATTTCTCTACTTTTCTGTATGTTTTCCAACATTTGAGGAGAAGTGTTCCCAAAGGAGAGATATTGTTACACCCCGAGAGCCCAAAGATCAGACCCGGGAGTTGAAGACGGAGAAAAACTTAAAATATGGCATCAAGCACAGAACGCATCGTGAAGTGACCCGTGAAGAGCAGCCACGAGTTGTGATATGACTCGTGATGTAGCCCAAGAGATGAATTTGAAGTTTGGGAATGAGATCCCCACGGGCGTGACCACGAGTCGTGGTCAATCGTCACAATTCGTGGGGAGGGTCGTGAGTAGCAGGATGAAGCAAGGTAAAAATCATAGGCAGTGTACCCGACGAGTGGTGACCATGAGTCGTGGTCACCAGTTAACGGGTCGTTAAGTCTTCCTTTACGAGCCTATAAAACTTGAGAAGCAGTGAACCTGACGAACGACTCCACGAGCCGTGGCCCATGATTACGAGTCATTAGGTCCCTCATTGGGACCAGCTGGCAGTTAGTTTCTGCCAATTTAGTAAGGGCTTTTCCGTAATTTCTAAGATCCTAAGGCCTAAACTTCACCGTTTTAAGTTATTAATGATGACTTTTAAAGGGGTTAAGTTCATTTTAGGCCATATTCATTCACGAATGCAAGAGTGATAGTCTAGAGAGGTGATCAAGGCAATCCTTCAAGGTTTCTTCAATTTCTTATTAGGCATTCAAGGGAGTGTAAGAATCAGCCATTTACAGGTATGTAGGGTTATTAGTGGGTATTTTCGTTCACACCCATGCCCAATCTCTTCTAATTCATGAAATGTTGTTCAAAAATCTTATGGGGATTTATTAAAAACTTGTGGAATTCTAATGATCTATCCATGGGTTATTACTTCTCATGTTTTACACCATATTTTATGAATCATGATCAGATTTTACAACTAATTCGATCATAAATTTATTGATTTCGATTCCTATCAAATTATGCCTAATTATGCAAGTTCTATGATGAATTGAGCTATGATCTTTACCTCAATTGTTGATATTCATAAACCCATCATGATTTATGAGTCATAATAAGGATTTAAAATGCCCAGTATGAATTTATGATTTACAAAGCCTATACATGAATTATAAGTATGCATGAATCTCATGATTTACTAGTTATGTTTTTGCCCGGCTCACGGGCCTTACCCTCATGGACAGTTCACGTATTTACAAGCATGTTTATGATTATCATGATTTCACTAGCCCAAGAATCTCATGCATATTATACTATGAGCATTATATATGTTTTGAGAGTAGTATTTAACACCGAGTAGGTTCGAGGCCCAGGTTTTGCCTCGAATCTCAGAACTACGTGCCACCATAGGACATGATAGGACCTCCCTTGTAACTGTCCCCTTTCCCAAATGGGCCCTTCCATGTGTGATATCACGCCCTTCATGGTTCTACCCTTGGCAAGGTACGAACACCCTCCCGACTAGGAATTCACAAGTGGGGTTCCATGTGTGCTCATATGGGGTATGTTGGTTACAAGAATCTCCCATTGTTCTACATGTTCTATGCACTATTATGTTTATGTTAATTTGGATCAATTGATGATTTCTAAAGTTTCTCTTAGACTATGGTTTTGAATAGATTACGAATGATTTTAAAACCTTGAGCCTTATGTTATCATATGATATTCATGTTATGAGCATGTTGTCCACTCTTATGATCTCTTATGAGTTTTTATCTATTTTTAAATATCCGTTTTACTTACCTTGCATACTCGGTACATTCCACGTACTGATCTCATACTTTATGTTTTACCATTTCATGATACAGGACTCGGCTCTCAAGCTCAGCCTTTTCCTTAGACAGTATTCAAAGTCAGCACCTTTGTTGTTGGTGAGTCCTCATCTCCCGAGGACTAAACTTATTCAGATTTCCTTTATGTACTTTTAGTTTTCGCTTATTGAGTTAGTTGGGGTCTTGTCCCATCAGCTCGTCATGCTTAGAGGTTTTTCAGACATATGGATGTATTTAGCTTCAGATTGTGTATTCTGATGTTATGTTTAATTTAGACTCCCGCTATGATTATCTTGTTGATTCTTCTATTTGTTTGTCCGAGTTAGATATATGCTTATGCCATGGGTTGACTTGGAGTCTCTCGGGGCTCATTGTCCCGTGTTGCGATCCGGGCCTCCGTTCGGGTCATGAAAAACTTGGTATCAAAGCAATAGGTTTGAAGTGTCCTAGGGTGTCTGAAATCCCCGTTAATTAGAGTCTTTTTCATGGGTGTAAAGTGCGCCACACTTATGACGAAGAGGCTACGAAACGTTTAGGAAATTTTCCCTTCTCTCATGATCTATGTCGTGCGATGAAAAGTCTCTCTATCCTTCTAATTCGTGCTATTCGCGATTGCAGAATCATGGCTCCCTGAAGAGTGAATGGTAGGAGAAATGGCAACGGAGACGGGCACCAACAGGTCCCGCCAGTTCAGGAGCACCAGGCACTGGTGTCGGTTGCCCATGCTGAATTTCAGGCAGCTATTCAGATGCTCACGTAGGCCTTGACCGCTCAGGTCAATCAGCAGGCGGTTGCACATGTCCCATAAAATGGCAATGCAGCGGCGGCTCGAGTCAGAGACCTTTTTAGAATGAACCCACAGAGTTCCTCGAGTCAAAAGCATATAAGGACCCGCATAAATTCATCGATGAGATTTTGAAGATCACCTAGGTCATGGGGGTGATATATAGGGAGTGCGTTGATTTGGCCTCTTATCAACTGAAAGGGGTGTCACATATTTGGTTTAAACAATGGAGAGATAGTAGGGCAGTGTGAGCAGGCCCTATAGGTTAGGAAGAGTTTTATGCAGCCTTTTTGGATTTGTTCTTCTCTTGTGAGATGAGGGAACTGAAGGCGACCGAGTTTGTAAATTTGAACCAGGGTGATATGTTGGTTCAGGAGTATGCTCTGAAGTTCACCCACTTATCCAAGTATGCACCAGAGTTCGTGGCAGACCAGAGGGCTCCGGTGAGCCGATTTGTGCATGGAGTGGGGTACTACCTGGATAAGGACTGTAGGATTGCCTTGCTGCATCGAGACATAGATTTTCCCCGCATATTGTTGCATGCCCAACAGATGGAGGCAGTGTATCGGAGGCAGAGAGA
This sequence comes from Datura stramonium, assembly GCA_018107945.1. Classification (NCBI taxonomy): domain Eukaryota; kingdom Viridiplantae; phylum Streptophyta; class Magnoliopsida; order Solanales; family Solanaceae; genus Datura; species Datura stramonium. The sequence continues at coordinate 38,679 of JACEIK010010638.1, forward strand.
GTCCAAGAGGGCCAGGACAGATAATTATGGGATTTTGTAGCCTAGATTGGGGGGTGGACAATGCCAGCAGTCTCATCAGAGGTCTTTTTCCCCAGCACCATCATCAGCTAGTACACCACCTAGATCACGAGGGGATCGGAGAAGCAGGGCTTCAGATTCGAGGGGCCAGGGTAGCATGCAGATAGAGCGCACCTTCCCAGCTTGTGCAAGGTGCACAAGAATCACCCAGGAAGGTGCCTAGTTGGCTCAGACGCGCCTGGACACAAACTCAGGGATTGCCCTTTTTCTAGATCTAGGGGCGGCGGAGCCCGTATGCCAGCCGGAATGTGTCACGTTCCACCTTGGGAGGCATGACTGACACCTAATGCTATACTTGGCTCTGGGCTAAACTGGCTGGGCATATGCACCTCTGGTGCCAACTAGCGACGCAAAATCAAGAAAACAAACTGCTATACCTTGGCTGTAAACACAACCTCGGGCCGATAAGGCCACACTGCACCTGTAAATCTGTAAATAAAATAGCTAACCCAGCCAACATAACAATTGAGGGATCCTATGCGGGCCGATAAGACCACCATGCTGTCTAGTTGTAACAAAAAGGAAACAGGCAGTCATATTCATACTATAGCCGACAAGACTGCTAACTAACTAGCTAAATGTAATACCCCAAATGTTTCTAAGATCAGATTCTAGACTTAAAGAAAGAATTCAGACAGAAGGTGGAAATTTTTGCAAAGAATGATTCAGGAGATGACTCGTTAGGTGACCCCACGAGTCATGGGGAGACTCGTGGAGAGCAGTCCAGAGGAGTAGCAAGTCCAGTGATCACAGATGACCTGACGAGTCGTTGTGTCAAGTAACAACTCATTAAATCGGCCGTTCGGTGGAGGCTTGAGTTCCTGGATAGGGTCCCATGCAGTGGGGATAACGGATGCAGGCCACGAGTCGTCATGGAAGACCACGACTCGTGAAGTGAGTCGTTAGTTGAGTCGGTGGAAATTTTGAGAAGTTGTCCAGTGCACTTCACGACAGGGCCCCACGAGTCATTTTCCTCTCCACGACTCGTGGAGTGCCCCGTGGGGGCTGTCAGGTGGAATTTTTTGCTTTTTTTCAGGTGTATTTTTGTAAAAACCTATTCTTCTAACTCCTAAACTACATCGTTTTAAGCATGGCATGGGACGCTTTTAAGGGGGTAACTAGCCTAAACGCTCATTCTACATCAAATAACTCTCAAACCCTTCTTCCTCCTCTCTTTCAAGATTCAAGGATTCTTCAAGGAATTATTCAAAGGCTTCAAGGTCAAGGTTAAGTGGGAAATTCTTCAAAAATAGGTATACGGGTTTTTCAACAAGGATATTCTTCCATCTGTGTGCCTCAAGATGTTTTATCAAAAATTCAATTTCAATTATTCTAGAAAATCATGACCTAGGGTTTTGATTGATGGGTGATTTCTTCTATGTTTCCTTGAATTCTAAAACCCACTAGGATTATAAGCTAATTGTAATTATAAAACTATTTGAATGTCTCGAATTATGGGTTAGATGGTGAAAATGTATGATTTTAGAATGTTCTTCATGAAAGGGCTTGAACAATGATTGGGGTTCTATTATTGTCCACTCAGTTGAATCCATGACTCGTATCCATGTATGAAATATGTGAAGATTGTAAGAATTTTCTAACGATTAGAATATACTATTTGCTAAATATGTTGAGATGAGATTATAGTGTATGGGCTTGATTAATTGAAAGTAAAATATGTATTTCTCCTTATGCTTTCAATGGAACTGATTGGGTATGAGGTAAATCTACGATAATGTCCTAATTATTGCATCCTTCCCATGAATTGAAGTGAATTATGAAATGGGTCTTATGAAATAAAAATCTATATTTCTCCGTGCATTCGTTGTAAATGCTCGAGGTAGAAGTTAAATGCATGGGCTTCCATAAACCTAAGCATGTGAAACAATGTATCTATGTTAAAGTGTAATTTGGATCTATGAATCATAAGTGACTCCATGATACATGTTGAATGATATGAATCCGGAACTTAAATGTTGTGGAAGTGTAATGCTTGATGTGAATCTATAGATGCTCACTAAAGTAAGTCGTTTGAAGAAATATTGATTTGGCACCGTGATGATATGAATTATGATGATAAAACATGAGAATGATATTTCCGACTTTTGGGCTTATTGTTAGTAGAAAGTATACATAATCCTTTCGAAATGAATGTTGTATGATGAAAACAGTGAATGTTCAAGTTTCTGACTAGCTGTAGTAGCATAGACCAGATGTATAGTGTCAGATCATTACTCCTCATGTTCTAGTCAGTCAGGGACTCTCCATTGCCGAGAATGTTTTCCTCGTTCAGCTCAGGATCCTCTATAGCAGAGAGTGACTCCCTAGTTCATTCAGGATCCTCCATAACAGAGAGTGACTCCCTAGTTCAGTCGGGATCCTCCATAGCAGAGAGTGACTCCCTAGTTCAGTTGGATTTCTCCCTAGTATAGAATGACTCCCTTTGTTTAGTTGGGACTCTCCATAGTAGAGAATGACTCGCTTAGTTATGTTAGCATGATTCAATTCCGTATGATTCAGATTTTAGATTATAACAGATTTAATATAAGGATCATATTTAGTTACCAGCAGTGATCCAGTACAATGTGTGATGCTAGCCTCAGATTTGACTCTTATTAAATGTTCAGTACTTGATCCTTATACATGAGTTCAATGATGATTCAGGATATGAGATCCATATAAAAGTTTCATGTATGTATATATATGTGTGTGTGTGTG
>JACEIK010010640.1:0-16879 GCA_018107945.1 Datura stramonium
CTAAGCGAGCATCAGCAAAGATGCCCTCTATTAGTAAGATAGGTACCCCTGCCCTTCGGTATAGATATGTGACAAGACACGGGAATGAGAGAGAGATGGCCATTGTGTCTTTACCTAGCTCTGACATATCCTTCCACGACATACCATGCTAAAGATTATGTTCCACAAAAACATGGAGGACAGGTGGAGGTACTCCTAGAAGATGTCGGCTATATCAGACACAGCCAATACATGTGTACCGCTAGCAATGACACAAGTTATCCACCCTTTAGCCTGCTTGCCTTTGTCAGGAATCTCATCATAAGATGAGGTGACCACCACCTCGTAGTCCTCACCTAGGTAGTAATGAATTCTTGCATCCAGTAGTAATGATTGGTTACATCAAGGCTAAGATCATGCGAAACCCTTCGATTCATTACTAAGGGCGGTGGCTCGATATGGATCTTCAACACTGGGTTTGACCTCTAAAGGATCTCCCCATGTGCTATATAAAACTCTTGAACCAATGTCTGAATATACTAACCTACTCACTGGGAGCAAAACTCCTAATGTTGAAATCAATGCTGCTCCATGATATCAGGGTATGCCCCCAACCCCGCAAATATAACAATATTCTCCTCCGTAAGTACCTGACAGACACTACCATTAACCATGTTGTAGAATTGAAATAACACTCCCTCCAGCCCTAGATTTCCCTCTTTCTCCTATTGGCATCTAAACTCTTGTGCTAGGTAGGAGGTCTCACTAGACGATTTCTCCTCAGCGGCCTTGCTGGAGGAAATTTGTAACACTCCAAAAGACTCTATGATCATATCCGAGAGTTGAAATGGATAAACTGGGAAAATCTGCACCAGGCCACAGGACGAGTTGTCAAATGACCCATCATTTTCCTAATGAGTCGTTAAGTGACCCATCCTTTGAGCTCTAGACGGAAATACCAATGTACTTCACGGATTAAGTAAATGACTCATTATTTGCCTACAGAGTCAGCAAATGACTTGTTATTTGCATAATGAGAAATCATACAACTCATTGTTTCTGGTAGTATAAAATTTTTTGTCACACTATTAAGGTCATTTTTGTAATTTCCAAAGGCTCCAACTGAGTTGAATGAGTAGTTGAAGGAGCTTCTGGATAAAGGATTCATCATACCTAGCAAGTATCCGTGGGGTGCAGTAGTTTTATTTGTTCGAAAGAAGGATGGTTATCTTTGTATATGCATTGACTATTGACAGTTGAACAAGGTCACCATAAAGAACGAATATGACCTCCCCAAAATTGATGACATGTTTGACCAACTTCAAGGTGCTAAGTGCTTCTCAAATATATACCTCAAATTTGGGGTATTGTCAGCTCAGAATTAAGAAGACTGACATTCCGAAGACAACTTTCAGGACTTGGTATGATCACTATGAGTTTATGGTTATGTCTTTTGGAAAAACGAATGCTTCTGCAACTCTTATGGATTTGATTTACAGGGTGTTCAAGCCATATATGGAAATGTTGTGATTATCTTCATAGATGACATTCTCATATATTATCGGAGTGAAGAGGAGCATGCCACTTATATGAGGATTGAGCTACAAACTCTCTAGGATGGCCAGTTGCTTGCTAAATTTAGCAATTGTGAGTTTTAGTTGAACTCAGTAGCATTTCTTGGTCATGTGGTCTCAAGTTAGGGTGTAAAGGTGGACTCTCAAAAGATATAAATCATAAAGAATTGGCCTAGACAAGTACTCCTTCGAATATCAGGACTTTCTTGGGTTTAGCTAGCTAATATAAGAGGTTTATTGAAGGATTTTCATCCATACTACATCGTTGACTAAGATGACCCAGAAGAAAGTCAAATTTCACTGGTTGGATGCTTGTGAGAAGAGTCATTAGGAGATAAAGACTTGACTCACTTCAGCCGCAATGTTAACCCTACATGAGGGTACAGATGGATTCGTTGTGTATTATGATGCATCTAGGGTTGTTCTTGGTTGTTTGTTGATGCAACATAGGAAGGTTATTGCATATGCCTCTAGATAGCTTAAGACCGATGAGAAGAATTATCCGATGCATGACATAGATTTGGCAAGGGTGGTGTTCACACTGATGATTTGGAATAACTATTTGTATAGGGTCCATGTGGTTGTGTTTTTTGGACCACAAGAGCCTAAAGTATGTGTTAACCTAGAAGGATTTTCTTTTTCGACAAAGGAGATGGTTAAACATGCTCAAGGACTATGAAGTTAGTGTCCTTTATCATTCGGGCAAGGCCAATATAGTGGAGGATTCCCTTAGTAGATTGTCCATGGAGAGTTTTTCTCATGTAGAAGATGGAAAGAAAGAATTGGTTAAGGATGTTCATCAACTTGCATGATTAAGGGTTCGCCTAGTTGATTTGACAGATGGTGGTGTCATTATTCAAAATGGTTTAAAATCTTCTTTGGTGACTGAGGTCAAGGCTAGGCAAGATGAGAATCCTATTTCGGCAAAGTTGAATAAAGTAGTTCAGAATCAGAAGGTAGAGGTCTTCTCCCAAAGAGGAGACGGTGTACTTTGATATCAAGGTCATTTATGTGTTCCGGGTGTTGATGATCTGAGAGATCGGATTTGGAGTGAGGCTCATGGCTCTCGGTACTCTATCCACCATGATGCCACCAAGATGTACCGTGACCTATAAAAGTCTATTAGTTGAATGGAATGAAGAAGGACATAGCGGAGTTTGTGGCTAAGTGTTCGAATTGTCAACAAGTGAAAGTGAAGCATCAGAGTCCTGGAGGTATGCTATAATAAATCAGTATCCCCTCTTGAAAGTGGGAAGAGATTAATATGGAGTTCATCACAAGGTTGCCTCGCATTCACCGATAGTGTGACTTTATTTGGGTGTTGATAGATAGGTTGACCAAAGCAACTCATTTCTTACTGGTAATAACTATCGATTCAGCTGAGAATTATTCTAGATTGTACATTCGGGAGTTAGTTTGGTTTCATGGAGTTCCCTTGTCCATCATATCAGATAGAGGTACTTAGTTTACCTTCAAATTTTGGAGATCATTTTAGAAAGGCCTTGGTACTTAGGTCAAGCTTAGCACATCTTTCACCCGCAGACAGATGGTCAGGCCGAGCGGACCATTCATACTCTAGAGGATATGTTGAGAGCATGTGTTATTGACTTCAAGGGTAGTTGGTATGATAATTTACCTCTCATCGACTTTTATTACAACAACAATTACTATTCTAGCATTAGATGACCCAATTTGAGGCTCTTTATGGGCGGAGGTGTAGATCTCATATGGGTTGGTTTGAGGCAGGTGAAGCTATGTTGATAGGGCCAAATTAAGTTCATGAGGCCATGGAGAAAGTTCATCTTATTAGTGAAAGGCTAATAATAGCTTTATAGTCGTTAGAAATCCTATACAGATGTTTGGAGAAGAGAACTTGAGTTTGAAGTTGATGATTGGGTGTTCTTGAAGGTATCTCCAATGAAGAGAGTGATGAGATTAGAAAAGAAAGGAAAACTTAATGCCCGATATGTTGGCCCATATAGGATTGATATATGTATTGGCAATATGTCCTATGAATTGGAGATAGCAGTGGAGTTAGCATTAGTGCATCGAGTTTTCCATGTATTATTATTGAAGAAATGCATTGGTGACCTGACATTGGTTGTTTTGGTGGAGAGCATAGTCGTGAATGATAGCCTTTCCTATGCAGAGGTACCCGTTGAGATTCTTGATTGTCAGGTTCGGAAGTTGAGGAACAAAGAAGTAGCTTTAGTGAAAGTCTTGTGGAGGAATCAACTTGAGGAGGGAGCTAGGTAGGAAACCGAAGTAGATATGATGGCAAAATACCCGCATCTTTTCCCTTATGGCTCAATTCCAGAATGAGGTATCTGTCTCTTCCTTAATACTCTATTCAGTTTCATGCCCTGGTCATGTATCTTAGTTACTTTCATGTTTTATCATGTCTCTATGTTACAGGAATTTAGTTCAGTCATGTGTTTCAGTTCTGAGACAGTCACTCCATCAGTTTTCATCTTTAGTTGTTCAATTTTTGGATTGCACTTCTTTTCCCAGCCTCCGAATATGCTTAGTCTAAATTCAAGGATTAATGTTCCTAGGGGGATAATGTAACACTCAAAAAATCCCTAAGATCATATCCGAGAGTTGAAATAGAGAAAACGGGAAAATTTACACAACACTATAGGACGAGTCATCAAATGACCCGTTATTTACTTAACAAATCGTTAAGTGACTAATAATTTACTCAACGATTCAACAAATGTCCCGTCATTTGTACAGATTAGAATATCACCAAACGAGTCAGCAAAAAACTGGTCATTTGCCTAACGAGTAGTTTAGTGGTTGTGGTTTGGGGAAATACTATTTTTGACAGTCATGACGGATTAAGAAAACGACTTGTCATTTTCCTAAAGAGTCGTTAAGTGACCCTTCATTTGAGCAGAAGTGGGAAATTCCAATGAACTTCACGGATTAAGTAAACGACTCTTCATTTGCCTAATGAGTCAACAAATGAATCATCATTTGCCTAATGAGCTGTCAAACGACTCGTCATTTCTAGCAGTATGAGATTTTTAGTCAAACCATTAAGGGCATTTTCGTGGTTTCTAAGCTACAAAGTCCTAAACTACATTATTTTAAGATTTGTTAGGAGGTTTTTAAGAGGTTTTATATTATCCTAATTCTTTCAACTCCCATGTATGCAAGTTTAGAAGTTTTCCTTTGAAGATCAAGCTTGAAACCCTCCAAATCTCTTGGGTTTTCAAAGACAAGTTGAGAATCAGTTTACCTAGGTATGTAGGGCTATGAATAAGAGTTCCTTTCACTCTCATGCTCAAAATTCACCTCAATTCCATGAATTTAAGTTCTATACCAAGATCATGATCTTATAGGGCTTTATCCTAATTTTTATTAAATTTCTATGATTTATCCACGGGTCAATTCCCTTTATGTTTCAAAGAACGTTTTAAGATCTATTGGTAGATTTTATACATATTTTGATTATTAATTCATTGTTTCAAATTTTAGATAATTATGCCCAATATTCAAGTTTAATAAAAAGTCAAGTTTATGATTCTATAATGATTTTCATTCTCCTAAGACCTAATTTATGATTTATGATTTATGATTTATGATATGATTCCTTACAAGTGCTTTTCATGAATTTATGAATTTCAAGTATGGTGATTTTCTCACACGTGTATGTTATTCATGATTTATGAGTTTATGATTTTGGCGGACTCACAGGCCCTATTTCATGTCTAATAATTTATTTCAAGTATGATCAAGTATGTTATGATTTATCTATCCATGAACTTCATGAATGATTTCACAATTATTATATGAGCCCTCATGTGCATGTTTTCTGTAGTAGTGTCTAGCAGCGAGTAGGCCCGACATTTATGTAAACTCCATGGTCTCAGAACTAAGTTCCAATGTAGGTTCACATTCATGGACTCTAGGTGGGTTCCTATTAGTGATATCACACCATTTACATCCCTTTCCTGGCAAGCCTAGGACGGCTTTGGCCACTTGAGCGAGATAATTGGGCATCCTGTAAGCTCTATTATTTTGGTGTTGGTTAAGACGTGTCCTCTCATTGTTCCTCATTATTTATGCATTGTCATGTTTATGATACTTTGGCTCAAGTTATGTTTTACAGGGTTTCTCTTATGATTATGATTATTCCTAGATTATGAATAGTTCTGAAAAATGTGAGTCCTCATGTTTATGTTATGATTATAATTTCATTTTTTGAACTATCCTACTCATACAAACTCTTATATTTTTTTATTAGTATATTTTTACTTACCTTGCATACTTAGTACATTCAAAGTACTGACCGCGTACTCTGTGTTGTAACGTTTCATGATACAGATCCGAGATATTTGACTCAACCACGCCATTAGTGTTCCGTAGCAATCTTGTTTAGCTAGTGTTGGTGAGCCTCATCTTTTGAGGACATTCCATTTCTTTTGTTGTTATGTTATTTTAGTTACAGACTTTTGTCGAGCTAGTTGGGGATGCCGTCCCATCAGCTCATCATTTATGTTAGAGGCTTTTCAAACAATATGTAGAATTCTAGCTTGTCAGTGTTGATTTTGTTTTAGATTGATATGTATTCAGGCTTACGCTTATGCATGTTTTATAATATTTGTTGCCACTTGATGTTTGCTCTTTAGCAGCTATGCTCATGTCATGGGTTAGCTTGGAGCCATTTATGGTTCTTGTTGTCGTGTCTTGTTCTGGACCTATGTTTGGGTCATGACAAAGATGGTATCAAAGAAAAGGTTTAGAGTTTCTTAGGGTTCCTAATATTCGCTTTTAGTTGAGTCTTTTCCATGGATGTGAAGCACACCACACTTATTGGGGAGATGCTACAAGATGTTTTAGGAAATTTTCCTTCTTTCATGATCTATGTCGTTTGATGAAGTATCTCTCTATCTTTCTAACTCATGCTATATGCGTTTGCAAAATTATGCCTACATGTCGTATGAATAGAAGAAGGAATGGGAATGGAAGTGGAGATGGACACCAACAAGACCCGCCAGCACCGGCAGGTCCTTTACCCAAGCAGGTCTATCATCCTGAGTTTAGAGTGGCATTTCAGATGTTATCATAGGCTTTGACCACTAAAGTTAACAAGCAGGCGGTGGCTCATCTCCTGAAAAATGGGAATGCAGCGGCAACTCGAGTAAGGGATATCCTCAGGATGAATCCCCCTGAGTTTCTTGGGTCGAGAGTGGATGAAGACCCATATGAGTTTCTGGAAGATATTCAGAAGATCACCTAGCTTATGGGGGTAATGGGTGAAGAGAGAGAATACTTAGCCTCCTATAAACTGAAGAGAGTGGCTTATATTTTGTACCATCAGTAGAGGGACGGTAGAGAAGTGGTCACAGTTCCCATGATCTGGGAAGAGTTCATGACTGCCTTCTTAGATTCTTCCCTAGGGAGTTCTGGGAGGCAAAGGAAGCAGAGTTCGTCAACTTGAGGCAAAATGATATGACTGTCCAAAAGTACACCTTGTAGTTCACCCGGCTATCCAAGTAGCGACGGAGATGGGTGCAAATCAAAGAGCTCATATTTATCAGTTTGTGTATGGGGTTTCAGATTCACTAGTCAAGGAGTGTAGGAACGAAATTTTGAACAGTGATCTTGACCAAAACAGCTCATTTCTTATTGGTAAAAACAATTGATTTAGCTGAGGATTATTCTAGATTGTACATCTGGGAGTTAGTTCAGTTGCATGGAGTTCCCTTGTCCATCATATCAGATAGAGGTACTCAGTTTACATCCCAGTTTTGGAGATCATCTAAGAAATTCCTTAGTACTCAAGTCATGCTTAGCACAGGCTTTCACCTGCAGACAGATGGTCAGGCCGAGCGGACCATTCAGACTCTTTAGGATATCTTAAGAGCATGTGTAATTAACTTCAAGGGCATTTGGGATGATCATTTACCTTCATCGACTTCGGTTACAACAACAGTTGCCATTCCAGTATTCAAATGACCCCATTTGAGGCTCTTTATGGGCGTAGGTGTAGATCTCCTATCGATTTGTTTGAGACAGGTGAAGCTACGTTGATGGGGCCATATTAAGTTCATGAGGCCATGGAGAATGTTTAGCTTATTGGAGAAAGGCTAAAAACAGCTCTATAGTCATTAGAAATCATATACGGATGTTTGTCGAAGAGAACTTGAGTTTGAAGTTGATGATTGGGTGTTCCTGAAGGTATCTCCCCTGAAGGGAGTGATGAGATTCAGAAAGAAAGGAAAACATAGTCCCGATAAGTTGGCCCATATAGGATTGTGAGATGTATTGGCAATGTGGCCTATGAGTTGGAGCTACCAGCAAAGTTAGCATAAGTGCATCGAGTGTTATATGTATCGTTATTGAAGAAGTGCATTGGTGACCCGACTTTGGTTGTTCTGGTGGAGAGCATAGTCATGAAGGATAGCCTTGCCTATGAGGACGTACCCATTGAGATTCGTGATCATGAGGTTCAGAAGTTGAGGAACAAAGAAGTAGCTTTACTTAAACTCTTTTGGAGAAATCAACTTGTTGAGAGAGCTACATTGGAAGCTGAAGCAGATATGATGGATAAATACCGGTATCTTTTCCCTTGCAGCTCAGTTCCAGCATGAGGTATCAGTCTCTTCCTTAATACTCTATTTAGTTTCATGCCTCACTCATGTCTCTCAGTTTCTTTCATGTTTTATCATGTATGTATGTTCCATGAATTTAGTTCAGTCATGTATTTCAGTTTGGAGTTAGTCACTTCGTTAGTTTGCAAATTTAGTTGTTCAATTTTAGGATTGCACTTATTTTCCAAGTCTTCCAATAGTCTTATTCTACATTTGAGGACGATGTTCACTGGGGGGAAAAGGTAACACTCAAAAAGTCCCTAAGATCAAATCCGAGAGTTGAAACGGAGAAAATAGGAAAATTTACAGTAGGTCACAAGACGAGTCTTCAAATGACTCGTCATTTACTTGCAGAGTCATTAAGTGTCTAATCATCTACCTAACGAGTCCGCAAATGATCCAACATTTGTAAAGATCAGAATATCCCCTAACAAGTCGGCAAAAAACTGGTCATTTGCCTAATGAATCATTTACTAACTGTGGTTTGGGGAAATGCTATTTTTCAGACAATCATGACGGATTAAGGAAATGACTTGTCATTTGCCTAACGATTCGTTAAGTGACACTTCATTTGAGTAGAAGTGGGAATTTCCAATGAACTTTATAGGTTAAGTAAATGACTCGTCATTTGTCTAATGAGTCAGCAACAACTCGTAATTTTCCTGACAAATTGTCAAATGACTCACCGTTTCCGGCAGTATGAGATTTTTTGTCAAACCATTAAGCGAATTTTTTAAGTTTCTAAGCTACTAAGTCCTAAACTACAATTTTTTAAGCTCCGTTAGGAGGATATTAAGAGGGTTTAACCTCTCCTAATTCTTTCAACTCCCATGAAAATAAGATTAGAAGTTTCCCTTTGAAGATCAAGCTTGAATCCCTCCAAATCTCTTGGGCTTTCAAAGACACGTTGATATTCAGTTTACCCAAGTATGTAGGGCTATGAGTGAGAGTTCCTTTCACTCTTATGCTCAAAATTCTCTTCAATTCCATGAATTTAAGTTCTACACCAAGATCATGATCTTATGGGGCTTTATCCTAATTTTTCTGAAATTTTTAAGATTTGTCTATGGGTCTACTCCCTTCATGTTTCAAAGCATATTTTACAATCTATACGTATATTTTATACATATTTTGATTATTAATTAATCATTTCAAATTTTAGATAATTATGGCCAATATGCAAGTTTCATGAAAAGTAAAGTTTATGATTCTATTATGGTTTCAATTCTACTAAGCCCTAATTTAAGATTTATGATTTATGATATGATTCTATAGAAATACTCTTCATGAATTTATGAATTTTAAGTGTGGTAATTTTCTCACGCATGTATGTTCTACATAATTTATTAGTTTATGATTTTGGCCGACTCACAGGCCCTATTTCATGACTAGTCATATATTTCAAGTATGGTCAAGTATGTTATGATTTATATAGCCATGAACTTCATGATTATTATATGAACCCTTATGTGTATGTTTTGAGAAGCCGTGTCTAGCACCGAGTAGACCTGACGTTCAGGTAAACCCGTCGTCTCAAAACTATGGGCCAACGTAGGTTTATATTCATGGACTCTAGGTTGGTCCCTATAAGTGATATCACGTCATTTACTTCCCTTGCCTGGCAAGCTTAGGACGACTCTTCCCACTTGAGCGAGATATTTGGGAGATCATGTAAGCTCTATCAGGATGGTGTCGGTTAAGATGTGTACACCCATTGTTCCTCATGATTTTATGCATTGTAATGTTTACAATACTTTGGCTCATGTTATGTTTTACAATGTTTCTCTTATGATTATGATTATGACTAGATTAAGAATAGTTCTGAAAACTGTGAGCCCTCTTGTTTATGTTATGATTATCATTTAATTTTTTGAACTATCCCAACTCTTATGAACTCTTATGCATTTTTATTAGTCCATTTTTACTTATCTTGCATACTTGGTACATTTAAAATACTGACCACATACTCTATGTTGTATCGTTTCATGATACAGGTTCGAGAGATTAGACTCAGCCACCCCATTAGTCTTTCTTCCATATTAGCCCTATTTAGCGATTGTTGGTGAATCCTCATATTTTGAGGACATTCAATTTAGTTTGTTGTTATGTTATTTAAGTTAAATACTTTTATCGAGCTAGTAAGGGTAGTTGTCCAATCAGCTCATCAGTTATGTTAGAGACTTTTTAGACAATATGTAGAATTCTAGTTTGTCGGTGTTGACTCTATTTTAGATTCATATGTATTTATACTTCTACCTATACATGTTTTTATATAAACTTCCACTTGATTCATGCTCTTTAGTTGTTATGTTCATGTCGTCGACTTGGAGCAAATCATGATACTAGGTCCCATGTCTCGATCAGGGCCTATGTTTGGGTCGGGAAAAAATCTCTATTTGTGGCCCCTGGGATTGGACCTAGTCCTCATCTTTACTGGACTCATGTGTATCATCCGGAGTTGGTGTCTCAGTTGATACACCCTATCTTATTGAAAGGGTGACACCTCAACTCTCCTTCTACTGAGAGGCAAGTATTCCTTCTCATCCTTGTCCAGTAGGCGGGACCTTCAATATGTGGTGGACATGGCTCCTCGGGGTAAATCTCTTTTGCATCCTATTTTCCTATGATCATGCACCATGTTATTAGAATATAGATTCGAGGTATCTTTAAATTAGCAAAAATAAAGTATAGAGCGGCTGAAATGACAGTCCGTATCTTCAAAGGACTGGCCATACGGTGTACCATCTATTGAGGTCAGAAATTTCACTTCACTATTTCAATGTATCATTAAAGGTATGGGTAATCCTTTGAAATGATGGTCCATCGAAATGAGGCTTATGGTTTAAATTAGTGAAATGGCAGACGGTCCGTCTTTGTGAAAAATAATCTGTATGTTCTTTCATTATTTGGCGTGCCAGACAATTTCACTTTGGTATTCTCGATTGTTTTTCACAATTCACAAACAATGGACATGTCTAGTCCAATTTCAAGAACAAATTACAGTTAATAAACGTGGAAGCATAGATACACACATTACTTAGACCTGTCCAATCAACCTAGCAATAAAATAAAAAGTTCTCCACCCAATTTTTTTACAAGTCAAATTATAACATAACCCCACCACAATACTAGGTGTGATCCTCACACTAGGCATGAAATCAAAGGAACAAGGTAATGAACATTACCTAAGTGAGTTTGTGCTGATGAATGGTGTTTGCGACTGATGTGGGTGAAAAACCAAGAGTTACATTACTCAGTATGTGCTGTAGCAAAAGAAGATTTTGAAGATTGAATGAGCGAAAATGGAGGATCCTTTTCTTTAACAGAGGTGAAGAGGGAAAGGATGAAGAAGACGGGGAAGGGTGTCCGTATGCGATACAATTGTATGCCCCTCGCACACCCTTTTTCCCTTTTGAAACAACCTGGGTCGGGTCAGTCAAACCCATGGGTTGTTAATTAAAGTCTGACCTATCCCAATTAAACAATACATGACCAAAGTTCAAGTCTTCATGTTGACTCATTCACTTTTCCCTATTAATGATCAGAGATTGGCTAAGAGATGATCTTTTTGGGTAGAGTACGGTTCGTACATTGGACTGTCTCTTGCCCCTTCTCTTCCTATGCCAGGTACAAAAAGATAGAGGAATATGGGATTCGTCCTTTGAAAGGACAGTCCATCTATTCTACCTTCGTTTGCGGACAATAATTCTTCATTTTTATTTTAGGTCACTTTCCTCTAAATTTCTAAGTGTACCTGCATCCACTAACACCCATATGTCCAAAAAATTCTTAGGTTGCCTCTTAAGTAGCACTTGAGTTAACATCGTAGCATGATGTAGATACTATAAAAGGTATAGCATCCGTTGGGTGGCCTCCTAAGAAGATCTTGATTTAACGTCACGACATGACGCAAGATACTTCATCATTGGTTTGGTAAGCCATCCTAGGAACAGGACTTCCTCACCCACATCCCACCTTTGGTTCCACAAAAGTATTGCTTCACCCATGCTGATTTAGCCTTCATTATTTTAGGTGATTCAGCCATAGTATTCTCATCTACCCTTTCCATTTCATGCTCAACTTTGACCACAAAAATGCCCTAAACTCCTATGGACAACAAGTGGCCTCTCCCGACTTTGAAGGTGATACTCCCATTCTTGACATGAAACATGATCTCATGCTTTTCAGAATCCATCAATCCTCTTCCAATAGACAAGAATGGCCTCCAAAGGGTGATGGGTATGTCTATATCAACATCGCAGTAACAGAACTACAAAGTCATCTAGTAATAGAAATTTTCTAACTTTGAGAAGCACATCTTCCACCACCTGCACCGAAGTTGTCACGATCCGAACATAGGCCCGGATCGAGACAGGGGACAAGGAGCCCCGAGTGACTCCAAGTCGACCCATGCCATGAACATACATCTAACTCAATTAGTAAAAGAGAAAGATTTATCATACTAAACATAGCGGAAGTCTAAACATAACATAACATCATAACTAGAATTTACATCATACATGACAAACGAATTACTACGCCAAGTCTGAAAGCCTCTAACATATCTGATGGGTTGATGGGACAACACCCCCCACTAACCCAACAAGTGTGAAATTGAAAGAAGTAATACAACTGATTTGATAGGGCCCTCGCAAGATGAGGACTCACCAATAGATACTGAGAATAGCTAACTCCGGAGATTTTACTAGCTAAATCGAGCCTACATATCGGAGCCTGTATGATAAGACGTTACGACATAAAGTATGCAGTCAATACTTGGAATGTACCAAGTATGCAAGGTAAGTAAAACATATAGTTAAAATATAAAAAATTTCAGAAGACTAGGACAACATGATCATAAAATAAATATCATAAAGTAAACATATGGATCAAGGTTTTCAAACATCCGTAAATCATTCATATAATAATCATAAGAGAAAATCTTTATTAAATATGACTTGAGCCAAAGTATATAATCATAACCTTACATAATTCATGAGGAACAGTGGGAGATTCTTATAACCGACATACCGCCTATGAGCACACATGGAGCCCGACCTATAACTCTCTAGTCAGGAGGGTGTTCATACCTTGGAAAGGGTAGAACCATGAAAGAGTTGTGATATCACAACAGAGGGCCCATTTGGGCAAAGGGGACAGTATCATGGAGGTGCCATTGTGCCTTTGTTGGCACGTAGTTTTTAGAATAAGGACATGCTTGGACCTTGGATCTACTCGGTGTTAAATACGACTCCCAAACATAGGATAATATACATAAGATTCATATGCTAGTTTAAAATAATGATAATCATAAGCATACTTGAAATATTTAAACTAGCCACGAAATAAGGCCCGTGAGTCGGCAAAAATCATAAATCATTAAATCATGAAGTTCATGCGTACTTGAAAAAAATTTATATACTTGATATCTCATCAATCCATGGTAAGTACTTGAGAAAAATCATATCAAAAGTCATAAATCATAATGGGTTAATGAACATCAAAAATCAAAATAGAAATCATGACTTGAACATTCATGAAACCTGCATAATTGAGCATAATTTGTAGAAATTTAAATCTAAATATTTATAAAATATGCCCATGATTCATAAAACATAGATTTATACATGAGAGGGATTGACCCATACATAAATCATAAGGATTTCATAAGATTTGGGATAAAACCCCATAGGATTATCAATAGAATTTCATGAATTATAGAGGAGTTGGGCATGGGTGTGAACAATTTCACACATTCATAACCCTATATACCTGAGAGAATTAGATTCTACAACATCTCTTATGGCCCAAGGAAGAATTGATGAAGAACTTGAGGAACTAGGCTTGATCACCTCCCCAAAACCCCTAAACTTGCATGCCTGAATTAGGAACAGATTAGAATGAACTTACCCCTCTTAAAACTCACTATTCATAGATTAAAACGATGTAGTTTAGGCCTTGGGATCATAGGAATTACAGATAAGCCCTTATTAAACTCGCAGAGGAAAACAGACTGCCAGTCCCAACAAGGGACTGGAGGAGTCATAACCCTGACCACGAGTCGTCGCCACAGTCGTCAAGTGCATTGACAAAGTTTTACCTAGAGCTCACCATGGTGAACATAACAGGTCATTACTGGTGACCACGACTCATGGTCACCACTCGTCCTCTACACTACCACAATACCAAGGGGGGTCAGCACGGGCAACACCACGGCTTGTGGTGCTTCCCAATGGGTCATGGTGGGGACCCATTAAGTGCACTGTCCCATACCTCCTCTTCCTTTATCCATCCATGACCACGAGTAACATTACGGCTCGTGGGGCTGACAATGACTCGTTGTCACACCCGTTGTCACCCCAACTTAAAATTTTCCAACAAGTCAAACCTCCTCAACATGAGCCACTTAACGACTCGTGGTCATCCTGATGGGTCACAGGATGACTCGCTCTGTGACCTACTGCAGAAAATTCTATTTTCTCCGTTTTAACTCCCGGGTCTGATGTTAAGGCTTTTGGGGTTTAACAATACCTCCCCCTTTGGAACATTCATCTTGGAATGTTTAAAATCATACATAAAAGTATAGAACTGCAATCATCATACATAAATACTGATAATATAAGCTTAAAACTGACGGAATGACTGACTCTCATTTGAACTTCATGACTGAACTAAATTCATGAATCATACATATATACTTAGACATGAAAGAAACTGGGGCAGATGAAGTGAACATGAAACTTAATAGAGTCTTAAGGCAAAAACAGATACCTCAAGCTTAAACTGAGCTAGAAGGGAATAAATGTGGATATCTAGCCATCATATCTGCTTCAGCTTCCCACATAGCTCCCTCAACATGTTGATTCCTCCATAAAACATTAACTGAAGCTACTTCTTTGTTCCTTAGACTTCGAACCTAAAGATCCAATATCTCTACTGGAACTTCTTCAAAACTAAGGTTGTCCTTCACACCTACACTCTCCACTAGAACAACTAGAGATGGATCACCCTAGCACTTCTTTAGGAGCGATACATGGAAAACTGGATGGACTGAAGCTAATTCTGAGGGTAACTCCAACTCATAGGCCACCTTGACAACACGTCTCACAATCCGGTACAGCTAACATAACGGGGAATGAGTTTCCCTTTCATTCCAAATCTCATCACTCCATTTATGGGAGACACCTTTAGGAACACCCAATCATCAACTTCAAACTCAGGCTCTCTCCTCCTCACATCCACATAGGACTTTTGGCGACTTTGAGCTATTTTCAACTTGTCCTATATGAGCTGAACTTTCTCCATAGCCTCATAGACTGAATCTGGTCCTATCATCACAGCTTCACCGACTTCAAACCAACCAATAGGTGATCTACATCTTCGCCCATAGAGAGCCTCAAATGGAGCCATCTAAATGTTGGAATTATTGTTGTTGTTATAAGAAAACTCAATGAGAGGCAATTGATCATCCCAACTACCCTTGAAGTCAATTACACATGCTTTCTATATGTCCTCGAAAGTTGAATAGTCCACTCTGCCTGACCATCCATTTGCGGATGGAATGCTCTGTCTGATATGATGGACAAGGTCAGTCCATGCAATCGAACTAGCTCTCATATGTATTGTATGGCATAATCCTCTGTAGAATTAGTAGTTTTGACCTGTAGAAAATGAGTGGTTTTGGTCAACCTATCCACCACCAACCAAATGGAGTCGTACTCTTGACGAGTGTGACACGACCCTATGATGAAGTCCATATTGATCTCCTCCCACTTCATAGTAGGGATATTGATGTCCTGAAGCACATCTCCCGGTCTCTAATGCTGAACCTTCACTTGCTGACGATTGGTACACTTAGCCAAAATTCAGCTATGTCCTTCTTCATGCCATTCCACCTATAGGCTTTCTGTAGGTCTAAGTACATCTTGGTGTCACCTAGATGTATAGAATATCTGGAACCATAAGCCTCGTGCATCATCCGATCTCTCGAATTATAAACACTCGGAACACACCAACTACCCTGGTTTCAAAGCACACTATCTCCCCCTTTGGAGATGACCTCTACCTTCTCATCCTTAATGACTTCCTTCAACTTCACCATGATAGGATCCTCTTCTTACCTAGCTTTGACCTCGATCATCATGGAAGATTTTGATCCATTCTAAATAATCACACCACCATCTATCGAGTCAACAAGATGAACTCCTATAATTCAAGCTAAGAATTTTTGAAAGTCCAAGAAATCAAACCCCTGGGTTATTATATTTGATGCCTAAAATCATGCTAAACAAACAAAATGTTTAAATCCACTCGAAACTCATTCGAAATTCTCCGGTCACAACCTAAATACGCAAAATCATAGCACCCATTCCGGACTGGATGGAATCATCAAATTACCAATATAAGGTTATTTTGATTGCAAGTTGACCATAATCAAACTTAGCATCCTCAAAGCTCATAATTTCAACCAAAGGTTCAAATCACTCCCGAATCACCTCGGGACCCATGCAAACTACCCAATTGAGTCATAAATCACCATATGAAACCAACAGAGCTTTCAGAACCCAAATTCAAGCTCGTTAATGATCTTGGGTAGAATTATATGCTCAAGTGATACTCAAGTTCTTCATTTCGTCTTGTTTATCTATCGTTATTTGTGAATTCTCATGTGATTTGTAGTTAAAATGTGAATTTATACTAACCAACATGATTAGTGTTGTTTTG
>JACEIK010010640.1:17643-28411 GCA_018107945.1 Datura stramonium
ATTTCTTTTAATCACAGAAATGTAGGTTGAAGGTTCATGATTCTTAAGTTGGGTTGAATACGAAATTTTTAATCCATAGGCAATAATTCTTGACTAGCAAACGAAGGAAGATTAACCGAATTGTGTCGATAAATTACTTCCCTACATGTTCGTTTTAGCCGCAGCTTGCTCATTACTATAGTTCAGACTCATTTTACAATTTTGTCTTAGATTTGTATAATTTAGGAAACAAACTCTCAATATCTTCTTCAAATTATTGTCTGCATTTTTAGAATTAGAGTTCACTAACGCTTAATTCGATTATTACCTTGGTTCAATCCCTGTGGGATCGATACTTGGCTTACTTGAGCCATTTTACTACTTGTTTGACCACGTGCACTTGCGTGTAGTTGCGAAACAGCGCGAACAAAGGTGGTATAGGTAATTGAGTGGGAGAGAGAGGCCAAGAGGGCAAGGACTTATAGCTTTGGATTCTCCCAGCAGAGACCTGGTGGTGGGCACCATCAGCAGTCCCACCAGAGATCATCAGCCCTAGCGCCGTCAGCTATGTGTGTGCCATCCATATCTAGGAGAATCAAAGGGGACGAGCATCAGGCTCTCGAGGTCAGTGGAGCAGATTCACAGATTCCAGCATTCCAGAGTGTGGCAGGTGTGGCCAGAGACACACGGGTCAGTGTTTAGCTGGTTCAGGTACTTGTTTCGGGTGTGGGAAGCACGGGCATATGCTTAGAGATTGTCCAATAGTTAGACAGGGCCATGATAGGGGCCAAAGCCAAGCCACTAGCTCAGTATCCCCCCAGCATGCTCATCTCATCAGGGTGCATCCACTAGTGTAGGTGGTGGTTAGCACCAAAACAGATTATATGCTCTCAAGTCTTGGCAGAAGTAGGGGGTCTCTCCAAATGTAGTCACTAGTATGTTACGAGTATTCCACATTGATGTATATGCAGTTTTTGATCTAGAGACTACTTTATCTTTTGTGATGCCCTATGTTGCTAGTTGTTTCGAAGTCAGTCCCAAAATCCTATCAGAACCTTTTTAAGTCTCTACTCCAGTCGGTGATTCAATTATAGCTCGACGGGTATATAGAAACTACCCTATCACAGTCCTTCAGAATGTCACCTTAGCAGATTTAGTAGAGCTAGCCATGGCAGATTTTGTTGTTATCTTTGGCATGGATTGGCTACAGGCATGTTATGCCTTAGTGAATTATAGAACCCATACGGAAGAGTTTCGATTTCCTGGTGATCCAGTCTTAGAGTGGAAGGGTAGTTCAATTGTGCCCATAGGATATTTTATTTCCTACCTTAAGGCCAGAAAGATGATTTATAAGGGTTCCATGTACCATCTAGTTAGGGTTAAGGATACTACATTTGAAACCCCGACTATCCAGTCAGTTCTTGTAGTACGTGAGTATCCAGAAATTTTCYAGATGATTTACCGGGAATTCCTCCCRAGCGGRAGATCRATTTGGGTATTGACCTTCTTCCYGCTATGCAACSTATATCTATTTCTCCTTACAGAATGGCCCCAKCCAAGTTAAAGGAGTTGAAGGAGCAGTTGAAGGATCTCTTAGACATGGGTTTCATTAGACAAAGTAAATCCCCATGGAGTGCACTAGTGCTCTTTGTCCGAATGAAGGATGGTTCCCTTCGGATGTGCATTGATTATCGTAAATTAAACAAGGTTACAATCTAGAATAGGTATCCTCTCCCCAGGATTGATGATTTTTTTGACCAGCTTCAGGGGGCCAAGTGTTTATCAAAGATAGACCTTAGATCCGGATGCCATCAACTCAGGGATCAGGAGAGTGACATTCAAAATAGAGCCTTCAAGACTCGGTATGGTAACCATGAGTTTGTAGTTATGACTTTTAAACTAACAAATGCTCCTGGATCTTTTATGGATTTGATGAACAGGGTGTTCAAGCCATATTTGGATATGTTCATGCTTGTATTCATCTACCATATTCTCATATACTCTTAGAGCGAGGAGGAGCATGTCGCTTATTTGAGGGTGGTACTACAGACTCTTAAGGACCGAAAATTGTATTCTATGTTTAGAAAGTGCGAGTTTTGGCTAGACTCGATAGCATATTTGGGTCATGTGGTGTCTAGTGATGGTGTACAAGTTGACTCCCAAAAGATAGAAGCGCTGACAAATTGGCCTAGACTAGTGAGTCCTTCAAATATAAGGATTTTCTTGGGTTTAGCTGGTTATTATTAGAGGTTTGTTGAGGGGTTTTCATCCATTGCAGCACCTTGACCAAGTTGACCCATAAGAAAGTGAAGTTTGAATGGTCGGATGCTTGTGAGAAGAGCTTCCAAGAGTTAAAAACTTGACTCACCTCAGCACAAGTGTTGACTCTACCTGAGGGTACTAATGGGTTCGTGCTATATTGTGACGCCTCAAGGATTGGCCTTGGTTTCGTATTAATGCATCACGGTAAGGTTATATGTTATGCTTCTAGGCAGCCGAAAGTCCATGAAAAAACTATCTAACTTATGACATCGAGTTGGCAGAGGTAATATTTGCCTTGATGATTTGGAGACACTATCTGTACGGGGTCTATGTGGATGTGTTTACGGACCACAAAAGCCTATAGTACATGTTTACCCAAAAGGATCTAAATCTGCATCGGAGAAGGTGGTTGCAGCTTCTTAAAGAATGATATGAGTGTCCTTTATCATCTATGTAAGATTAATGTGGTGGCAGACACTCTGAGCAGGCTTTCTATGGAAGTGTGACCCATATAGATAAGGAGAGGAAAGAGCTAGTAAAGGATATACATCGGCTTACAAGACTAGGAGTTCATCTTGTTGACTTGACAGATGGTGGTGTCATTGTTCAGAATAGATCAAAATCTTCCATAGTGACCGAGGTCAAAGCTAGACAAGACAAAGATATGATTTTGGTAAATTTGAAGGAAGCCATTCAGAATCAAAAGGTGGAGGTCTTCTCCCAAGGGGGAGATGGTGTGCTACAATATCAAGGTCATTTATATTTATCGGGTCTTGATGAATTGAGGGAGGGATGTTGCATGAGCATCATGGTTCCATATATTCTATTCACCCAGGCGCCACCAAGATGTATCGTGACCTACGGGAAGTCTATTGGTGGAATGGCATGAAGAAGGACATAGCAGAGTTTGTGGCTAAGTGTCTCAATTTTCTACAGTTGAAGGTTGAGCATCAAAGACCTGGAGGTGTTCTCCAAGACATTAGTATCCTTACTCTTAAGTGGGAGGAAATCAATATGGACTTTGTTATAGGGTTGCTTCATACTCGGCGACAATATGACTCTATTTGGGTGGTTGTAGATAGGTTGACTAAAGTAGCTCATTTTTTACCGGTCAAAACTACCGACTCAGTGAAGGATTATGCTACCTTTTATATTAGGGAAATAGTTCGATTCCATGCAGTTCCCTTGTCCATCATATCGGATAGTGGAACTTAGTTTACCTCCCAATTTTGGAGATCATTTTAGAAGGGGTTTGGTACTCAGGTCAAGATTAGCACAACTTTTCATCCGCGAATAGATGGCCAGGCCAAACATACCATTTAGACTCTCGAGGATATGTTGAGATCATGTGTGATTGACTTTAAGTGTATTTGGGATGATCATTTTCCTCTCATTGAGTTTTCATATAACAACAACTACCATTCCAGCATGCGAATGGCTCTGTTTGAGCCTCTTTATGGGTGGAGGTGTAGATTTCCTATTGGTTTGTTTGAGGTCGGTGAAGATACACTAATAGGACCAGATTCATTTCATGAGTCTTTGGAGAAAGTTCAGCTTATAAGGAAAAGGTTGAAAACAACACAGAGTCGTCAAAAGTCTCATGCGGATATGAGGAGGAGAGAACTAGAGTTTGAAGTTGATGAGTGGGTGTTTCTGAAGGTATCTCTCATGAAGGGAGTGATGAGTTTCGAAAAGAAAGGGAAACTCAGAATTGTCTTCAGTTCATCCAGTCTTCCATGTATCGCTATAAAAGAAGCGCTTGGGTGAGCGAGATTCGGTTGTTCTGGTGGATAGTATAGGCATGAAGGATAGCCTAAGCTATGAGGAGGTTCCGGTGGAAATACTTGATCGTCAGGTTCGAAAGCTAAGAAACACGGAAGTAGCTTCAGTAATGTTTTTGTGGAGAAATCAGCATGTTGAGGGAGCTACATGGGAAGCCAAAGCAGATATGATGGCTAGATACCCACATCTATTCTCTTTTGGCTCAGTTTCAAGTGAGGTATCAGTTTCTCCCTAGTACTCTATCTAGTTTCATGTTCAGTTCATGTGCCCCAGTTTCTTTCAAGTCAATGTATGTACGTATGATCCATGAATTCAATCTAGTCATGTATTTCAATTCGGAGTCAACCACTCCATCAATTTTCAGCATTAAATGTTCAGTATTTGATAGGGCAGTTGTACTTCTTAGCTTTTTAGTATATTTACCCACATTCGAGGATGAATATTCCTAGACGGGAGATATTTTAATACCTCGAAAGTTCCTAATACTAGACTTGGGACTTGAAATAAAAAGTAGCAGGCAAATCAAAATTTCCTCTCAGAACGGCTTGTGGTACGAGTCGTTGGTAGGCTTGACGGATCCTAGGAAGCAACCATGGTTGGGTTCTGCTATAAGGAGTTCTATGACAACTGGTCTAAGGACAACCCATTGGTTGATGTATTTGTTCATTGAAAGGGAGTTATTGTGAGGGAGGTCATAATAAAGGAGGCAGGCACGATTAATGGAATGACTCGTTATTTGGAGCAATGAGTCGTTATATGCATCCGTTGGAAGGATCTCTGAAAAATGGCAGTAGTGACAACGGATGGAAATGGCGAGTCATTGGGAAAAGTAATGACTTTTCGTGTCCGATCATGGTAGAAGACCTATGATTGGAAAATGGGATGAAACAACGAGGGGCTGGATCCAGTGACAACCCATTGTACCAGCCATTGTCACTAGAATTTCAAAATTTCCAAGATTTTCATTCAGGGTATTTTCATCATTCCTAAGCACTAAGGTCCTAAAATACGCCATTTTAAGCTCATTTAGTAGAGTTTTTAAGGGTGATAAACCTATTCTAAATCCCATCATTCCATGTATGCAACTTAGCACTTTTCCCTGAAGATCATGTTCGAAAAATTTCTCCAAATATTCTCCAATTTCCTTTGGGATTTCAAGAGGGAGTGTGAATCAGACTTCCCCAGGTATGTAGGGTTATGAATGGGTGTATTCATCCACACCCATACCCAATCCGTCTTCAATTTCATGAAAATCTAGTTGATGAATATATTGGGTTTTAACCTAATATATGAAATCTCGAAGTATCAATCATGGGAATGATCAATACTTGTTTCTAATGTTGAATTATGATTAATGGTCATATTTTATAATATTTTCAATTATAAATTATGTTTTCAAGTTTTTACAAATTATGATGCCCACCCAAGAAATTTCATGAAAGTTGAGATTATGATATATGTATTTAAGCATGATGAGATGTATATGATGAAAGTATGATTTCAAATTATCCAATTTCATGTTCATGTTTTCGAATGATTAAGTCTATTTAAAGCATGATTAAGTATTGGGAAAGCCCATATGATCAAGTATGTTTCATGATTTACTTAGATTTCATGTTATTAGCTTACCACATTGACTTTGGAGTCTAGACTCAAACTATTTTCAGCTTCTGGTATGGTTTGAGCCCAAGGCTCCTCATGTTATGATTTTAGATTATGCATGTATGTTACTATTCAGCTTCGTCACTAAAAGATTGTTCAACTTCATTGAATACCAATGCAGCGCATGGGCCTATTTTTTCAAAAGTAGCGTCTAGCACTAAGTAGGCTAAGGGTTAGTCAACCCTATGCCTTAGAACTACATGCCAACATCGGTATGTTCAAATTATTTGGGGACCTCCCTTCAGAGCTTCCCTTTACCCCAAAGGGCCTTCAAATTGATATCGATATCACGGTAGTGTCCTTAGCCCTGGCAAAGCTTTGGACGGCTCTACCCACTTAGTGTAATAGTCTGGACCACATAAGATCTATAATGGTAATGTTGGTTGTATGACGAGTCTCCAATCGTCCTTCATGATTTCAGTTATGCATGTCAATAAGTCATGGTAATATGTTTACAAAATTTTTGACCCAATGTTCAGTTTACTTATGAATACTCAGTTTCAGTTTTGGGTCATTCGATTCAGTTATGATATGCAGTTATGTTTAAGTCATGTTTTCAGATATTAGTATGCAAGCCCTACTCTCATACTCTTATGATGAAATGTTTATGATATCCATGATATCTGATTTTACTTACTTAGCAGTTTTACTTACCTTGCATATTCGGTACATTCTACGTATGGACCGCATATTCTACGTTGTATCTTTTCATGGTATAGTCTCAGATATTCAGGCTCAGTCCACCGTTAGCCAGTCCTCAATGTTAGTACTTTCCAGCCATTGGTGAGTCATCATCTTTTGAGGGTCCTTCTTTTCAGTTGTATTTTCAATATTTTTGGTTTCAGACATTAGTGAGTTAGTTGGGGTTTTGTCCCATCAACTAATCATTAGTAGAGACTTACTAGACATAGTATGTAATAATCTTCATACTTATGTATGTATTCTTATGTTCGATGTTATCAAATTTTCAGACATCCACTATTCTGTATATGTTAGACTTGCACCATTTATCTATGTTGAGATTTAGATGTCATGTTCATGCCATGGGTTGACTTGGAGCCTCTCGGGGTTCCTTGTCCTATGTCTCGATCTGGGCCTATATTCGGGTTGCGAAAAACTAGCAAAGGAAATTGTGTGCTGGTCATATGCTGGCATGCTCGCCTAAGCGTGGCATGGCGCCTGTCGCCTAGCGTGGCACGACCATCAGCACAGAGCAGGCACAATGTGGCATGCTACTTTTGCGCAGGCGCACTGCCTTACCTTCTCATCGTGCGTAAAGGCTTGCATGACATAGAGATGGTCGCGCTAAGCAACTCTAGCGGAATGCTGCCCTTGTGCGGCAACATACTCCTCATGCTATCTTCGTGCATTTTCTTTGTCCTCCATTCCAAGCTTCCTCCTTGCTAATGTAACTTTTTATTAAATCCCTTCTTAGAATTTTTCACCTACAAACATGGGCTAATCACATTGGTTAGCTCATGCTCACAAATATACAAAATTACATGNATCACATTGGTTAGCTCATGCTCACAAATATACAAAATTACATGAGAATATAATTAATTAGGTAGACAAACATGTCCAAAAATTAGATATAAAATAGCAATTGGAAATGTAAATATATCGAAGATCACTACTATCACGCCTCACCTTGGGAGGCATGACTGGCACCTGGTGCCCTACTAGAGTCTGAACTACTGAGCTAACTGAGCCTAAGCACCTCTGGTGCAGGGTTGATTCTATCTCTAGAATCAAGAAAACAACGGGCTATATAGTGGCTGTAAATACAACCCCCGTCCGACAAGGCCTATAGCCACCTGTCAAAGTAAATAGCTAACCAGAGACAAACAATCATAGGGAGTTCTATGAGGTCCGACAAGGCCTCCAATCAACAGCTAAACAGCGCCCCACACGGCCAACACACATCATCTAAAGCACATTTGGGCCCCACACGGCCGATATCATCTAACCACACGGAAGTAACACAATCTACAAGCCTATAGGAGTAATAAGATGGTCGGGACAGGGCCTCGACCTACCCATACTGTACAAACAAAAGGAATAAACCTCTATTACACAAGCCCCGGAAAAAGGGAGCTGACGGTTCGGTACGACTGACTGGAACTACGAGGGACCTGCTCCTCGTCTATCTGCACCTACAGGAAAGTAATGCAGCACCCCGGGAAGGGCGTCAGTACAATATGTACCGAATATATAAGGCAATAGATAAGCTGAATAGGACTAGAAGTAAATAAAAAGAAGAGCCAAAATATTAACCTTTACGCCTGCTGATTCGTAATCTGCATCTAACTGAAACTACAAGCACATAAGCTTAGACTGCATACTTACACATTTATAAACACTACATCTAGCAGACAAGAATTCATACAAGAACCCCACCTGGCCCCCATAAGCCGGGAGGTATAATAAGCACAGAATAACTCGTTTAGGCCCCCATAAGTCTTGGCGAGCACATCTCCATCTATATACCCCTACTCAAGTGTCTACAACTCTACTGGTACTGTAGCCAACCTACCAGTCCCCTAGGTCTACAATTGGGCCCGCTTGGCCCCTGAACTGTAGCTGTGTCTGAGTCCGAAGGACTCTTGATATCTACACCCCGGGCGTAAATGCTCGGTGGGGGTGTGTATAAGGCCAACGACGGAAATATGAGGATCTGGATCCCCATCTTCTTCCCTTGTAGACTGCATGCTGCTCTGTAGAGCGACGTATCCTCGCCCCTAGCGGGCGAGTTGACACAACTATTAACCCTGGGGCTGTCATGGAAGGCTTCTAACTAAGGGCAACCCCAACCTAAGTACTATACTGACACATCAATCTATCTATATAGAGAGAGCATATCTGGCCTTCTAGGCCTCATACTAATGCTACTCGCTTCTGGGATAATCTGTATGGCTGTCTGCAGGCACGCCACGCTCCCGTATTTGATTAGAGGATCCTGATAATGATCATGATCTCTACTAGTCTGGGCTGAATAGAGAGAGGTCTGAAGTGGCCTAACCATACACTGAATGTCCTACTCGAACATCCATAACTCATGAAAAAAAGTGGTGTTGCGGATCGCTAACTACTTTATTCTTCTAATTAAACAACTATAGGGCTCGACTCGGTCGAACTTGCTTCTACGCGATCGACACCCTTGTCCTTCTTAGGGAGCTTACCGATCTCCTTAAATTATGGCTACCACTGTACTAGCAGAGTAATACGGACTCCTTAAGCCTTATCTGGATATACTCGGATCTGAATTACTGTTCTGGGAAATTCCCAATCTCATAGGAAATTCTATATGGACTGGCCCACTCCTAGCACTCTGTACCTGAATACCCTACAAGAACCGGCTAGGGTACTGGCCCGTCACTGACTACTGATGTGGACCCCTTCTTGGGGTACCCATGGGTTAATCTGACTCGAACGAATGGGTTGGCTTGTTGGGTGTCCTACATGATAACTGTTAGGTCGACTAAGACTGACAATCACTGATAATGCTAAGGGATGGCGGGCAATCACTCAATACACTGGAGAACCCTGGTGTCGCTAACTCTAGAATATACCTATTATGTCTCTATTTCTAGTTCTAGAACGTGCAATAACGTCAATGACCTCTAGGGATGCTTTCCATCCAATACAGGTGCCAACTGGTCGTTAGACCGCCAAACTGCGCCCATATTGTTTAACCAACTGATTAAGGCCAATAACTCTTACGAGCTTCTGAAGTCTAGGCCTGTCAACAAACATATTAGTCTACCATCACAATAAACTGAGAACTAAAATAGTTTCTATAGTGTTCATAACGCGAATAACATTTAACCTACTCCCATTTAGCGAGGGGTCCTGCAGTATGATCTGTACATATTTTCTAGCAGCTAACCAGAATTTATTTAACTGTAACCCCTATTAGCAGCTACTCGCCACATATCTGATATTTATATAAGTATATCAATATCAGCTAATTACAACATATAAAATTACAATCTAATGTTAGCAACTTTTTGCAACATCTGAGATCATTATTTCTATTCGAGAAGATAAGTCATAACACTGTACGACAAGGATACTTGCCAAGAGTTAATCCTTACATACCTCGTTCGCCGTTTTCTAACTAACTGATGAGTATCAGCTCGTATTCAACTTCCCTTCTCAACTATAATCATAGTAATAGAAGAATATGGCCAACTTTGTTACTGAATTTGAAGAAAATAATAACTTATATGTATATAGTAACTATATTTCAACCTATCGAAATATGATTGAAAACTCGTAATTTCTCGGGAATCTAGAAGGGAGAAATACTTACTTTAGGCATGTGATCGCATTGACACTAGTTTTAAACAATTCCATCAACTTAGGCTCGGCGGGACGATGATTTGCCGGGCGTATTTTACAAAAATAACTCCGCAGCGATGCTCTTTGCAGCCTTATACTTCAATACCCGAAGTTAATTCGAATTTTGACGGCGTTTAGCGGGGTAATCGGATGATTTTCACTTGGTTTTTTCGTGCTCCCTCTGTTCTAGCCGTGATTATTTTGATAATGATCTAATTTCTAAGTGTGAGGCCTTTATATACTTGAGGCAGCAAACAAGGGAATGTGGCACTCTACCCATCGCGCTGATTTTGCTCCGTGCCACGTTGGCTAACACGGAGGAGCAACTCCGTGCCACTTTGCTCCTCTGGGCAACTTGGTTCGGCCTCCTCTCACGAAATCCCGACTTGGCAATCGTTCGACCTTTCCTCGGGCCCTTTCCTCGTACGTATGACACTCTAAAACTCTTAACCAACATATGAATAGGCCGACTAAATGTTAGAAACTTATGGGGTGTAACATCCTCCCCCCCTTAAGAACATTCGTCATCGAATGTTAACTTCTGCTTGCAAGAAACTTAACTTTGCAATTACTTATTGTGGAAAAATTTCGGCAGAGTCTCCCATGTAATATGGACTATCCAAAAAACCCTAAAACACGGAAAAGTCCAATACAGGTACTCCACATAATACTATAGCGTTCATTTCACAATAGACTGAAGTCAATTATCTCACATATACATGTATGTAATGCAACTTAT
>JACEIK010010640.1:30370-41468 GCA_018107945.1 Datura stramonium
GGTACCTCGGGAGAGTGTTGGGGAGATCAAGGACGTCCACTCCCGTCCTTAGGCTTACTATCTCCCAACTGTGGCATCATAATGATTCCTCCTCTTGCTGCTATAGTTATCTTTCAACTGGCTGGTGTCTGTCTTATATTAAACATTACCCTAGATAGACATAACAAGAAAAACTTAGGGACTTAACCCTATACAACTTTGCTCTATAGAACAATCTAAGAAGAAGAAAGAGTAACCATCCTATCATGCCTTGCAGCCTCCTGCCTATAGTATGTGGTGCAAAACATATCCATAGACAAGACTTTACTTAGCCTGGCTTGCAGACCTCCTGGGATACGACTTGCTCTGATACCAAGTTTGTGACGCCCCACCATGGGAGGCATGACTGGTGCTTGATTCCCTGCTAGGGTCTGAACTGCTGAGCTGACTGAGCCTAAGAACCTCTGGTGCAGGGATGACTCTATCTCTAGAATCAAGAAAACAACGGGCTATATAGCAGCTGTCAATACAACCCCCGGCCGACAATGCCTATAGCCACCTGTGAAAGTAAACAGCTAACTAGAGACAAACAATCCTAGGGAATTCTATGTAGGCCGACAAGGCCGCCAATCCACAGCTAAAGAGGGCCCCACACGACCAATACACATCATCTAAAGCACATATGGGCCCCACACGGCCGATATCATCTAACCACAGGGAAGTAACACAATATGCAATCCTCTAGGATTAATAAGATGGTCGGGACAGGGCCCCGACCTACCCATACTGTACAAACAAAAGGAATAAACCTCTATCACACAAGCCCCATAAGAAGGGAGCTGAAGATTCCGTACGACTGACTGGAACTACGAGGGACCTGCTCCTCGTCTATCTGCACCTGTAAGAAAGTAATGCGGCGCCCTGGGAAGGGCGTCAGTACAATATGTACCGAATATGTAAGGCAATAAATAAGTTGAATAGGACTAGAAGTAAATAAAAAGAAGAGTCGAAAGATTAACCTGTACGCCTGCTGATTCGTAATCTGCATCTAACTTACACTGCATGCACATAAGATAAGAGTTCATACTTACACATATATAAACATTACAGCTAGCAAACAATAATTCATACAAGAACCTCACCTGGCCCCCATAAGCCGGGAGGTACAATCAGCACAGAATAACTTGTTCAGGCCCCTAGAATCCTTGCGAGCACATCTCAATCTATATACCCCTACTCAGGTGTCTACAACTCTACTAGTACTGTAGCAACCCTACCTGTCCCATGGGTCTACAACTAGGCCCGCTTGGCCCCTGAATTGTAGCTGTGTCTGAGTCTGGAGGACTCCTTATATCTACACCCCGGGCGTAAACGGTCGGCGGGGGAGTGTATAAGGCCAACCACGAAAATATGAGGATCTAGATCCCCATATTCGTCCCTTGCGAACGGCTTGCCTCTCCGTAGAGCGACGTATCCTCACCCCTGGCGGGCGATTCAACACAGCTATTAACCCTGGTGTGGTCATGGAAGGTTTCTAACTGAGGGTAACCCCAACCCAGGTGCTATACTGACACATCCATCTATCTTTATAAAGAGAGCGTATCCGGCCTTCTGAGCATCATACTAATGCTACTCACTTCTGGGATAATCTGTATGGTTGGCTGCAGGCACGCCATGCACCCGTATTTGATTAGAGGATCCTTATAGTGATCATGATCTCTACTAGTCTGGGCTGAATAGAGCGAGGTATGAAGTGTCCTAACCATACTCTGAATGTCCTACATGGACATCCATACTCATGAATAACTGTGGGGTTGCGGATAGCTAACTACTTCATTCTTCTAATTAAACAACTATAGGGTTGGGCTAAGTCGAACTTGCTTCTACGCGATCGGCACCCTGGTCTTTCGAAGGGAGCTTACCGATCTCCTTAACTTGTCACTAACACTGTACTAGTAGAGTACTACTGACTCCTTAAGCCTTATCTAGATCCACTCGGATCTGTATTACTGTTCTGGGAAATTCTAAAAGTCAAAGGCAATTCTATATAGACTGGCCCTCTCCTGGCACTCTATACCTGAATAGCTTACAAGAACCGGCTAGGGTACTAGCCCATCACTGACTACTGATGTGGACCCCTCCTTCGGGTACCCACGGGTTTATCTGACATGAACGACTGGGCTGGCTTGCTGGGCGTCCTACATGATAACTGTTAGGTCTACTAAGATTGAGAATCACTGATAATGCTAAGGGATGGTGGGCGATCACTCAATACACTGGAGAACCTTGGTGTCGCTAACTCTAGAATATATCTATTATGTCTCTATTTCAGGTTCTGGAATGTGCAATAACGTGAATGACCTCTAGGGATTCTTTCCTGCCAATACAGGTGCCAACTGGTCGTTAGACCACCTAACTGCACCCATACTGTTTAACCAACTGATTCAGGCCAATAACTCTTACGAGCTTCTGAAGTCTAGGCCTGGCAACGAACATATAAGTCTACCATCACAATAAACTGAGAACTAAAAGAGTTTCTGTAGCGTTAATAACGCGAATCACATTTAACCTGCTCCCTTTTTGCTAGGGGTCCCGTAGTATGATTTGTACACGTTTTCTAGCAGCTAACTAGAATTTATGTAACTGTAACCCCTATTTGCAACTACTCGCCACATATCTGATATTTATATATGTATATCAATATAAGCTATTTACAACATATCGAATTACAATCTAATGTTAGAAACTTTCTGTAGCATCTGAGATCGTTATTTCTATTTGAGAACATAAGTCGTAACACTTTACGACAAGGATACTTGCCGAGAGTTAAGCCTTACATACCTCGTTCGCCGTTTTCTAACTAACTGATGAGTATCAGCTTGTATTCAACTGCCCTTCTCAACTGTAATCATATTAATAGAAGAATAGGGCCAACTTCATTACTAAATTCGAAGAAAACAATAACTTATATGTATATAGTAACTATATTTCAACCTATCGAAATATTATTGAGAACTTATAATTTCTCAGGAATCTAGAAGGGAGAAATACTTACTTTAGGCACGTGATCGTATTGACACTAGTTTGAAACAATTCCATCAACTTAGGCTCGGCGGGACGACGATTTGCCGGCGTTTTTTACGAAAATAACTCCACAGTGATGCTCTCTGCAGCCTTATACTTCAATACCCGGAGTTAATTCGGATTTGAACGGCATTTAGCGGCATAATCGGATGATTTTTACTTGGTTTCTTCGTACTCCCTCTATTCTAGACGTGATTATTTGGATAATGATCTAATTTCTAAGTGTGAGGCCTTTATATACTTGAGGCAGCAGACAAGGCAACGTGGCACTCTGCTCATCGTTCTGATTCTGCTCTGTGCCATGTTGGCTAACGTGGAGGAGCAGCTCCGTGCTAGTGTTCCCCTCTGGGCAGCTTGGTTTGGCCTCCTCTCGCGAAATCCCGACTTGGCACTCGTTCGACCTTTCCTCGGGCCCTTTCCTCTTACGTATGGCACTCTAAAACTCTTAACCAACATACGAATAGGCCGAATAAACATTAGAAACTTATGGGGTGTAACAACTCCCCCACACTAAAAGCCTTGTTCGTCCTCGAACAACTCCATTACATCTCATGCACAAGGAAAACTCACACATTGCTAATTGATGCAAAACAACTCAAGTTAAGGATACAATAATTGACTCATATGGAAAGTTTAAAATAGAGCATGCTATATAGAACCACATTAAATTCAAGTATCACCAAGTTATTATCTCTAAGCCTCAAGAATCGACTCAAAAACCTCAACGAACTTATTTTCCAATGATGAAGTCTAACATGAATTCTATCTTTTCTCAAACATGTGCCCTCACATCAAGAGAGATACTCATTTCACTCACAAATTTACAAGTTATAACACGTATGGATATATGAATAACAATTACGCTCCATCTCACAAAGAATTTACATTATTGTATTACTCCACTAATATAGGAATATCTAAAACTAAGATCAAGTAGGACTTATGGGCTGTAACACAAGCTAAGGGATGAGTAGGTACTATTCTTTCCAGTAATAGTGACTCTCTTCCTTAAGTACTTTTAATACATCACAATTTTCTCATTAAGCACCTTCTCTTCTTTTACTTCACCTCTTGTTCTTTTCAACTCTCAATTTTCTCTTTGTTTCCCCATTTAATTAAGCACACTTATGTTATTAGTAAGGAGTAATCACATATTATGTTTCATTCTTTTTCTCTTTTCTACTCCCTACGACCACTTAGACATTTAGAACAATTGCACCCTTCACTCTTTTTCTTCAACTTCCACAACCAACTATTTCCCTTCTTTCAAGACCCGCAAGGTGCCGATTAGCCGCCAGTGCTTGACAGTAGACTGGGTAAACAACATTCATTTAGTGCCACACCGACATTGTACTAGTCTTGACCCGTGAAGTTCCGGTGAAACACGGGTCTTGGAAGTTGCCTGAAGCCTTGTACCTCAACCTGCATTTCAACCCGGCGTTTTGTCGGGCCTGATTGGCGGCACACCGATGAATGTCGTTTACTGCATTTTCACCCCCAAAATTAGTTAAACAAGATATCTTCACATTCATGACTCACTCACTCATTTCACTTTATGGTTTTATTTTCCCAAGCAACACATTAAAAACAAAATGACAAATTACCTTTAGGAAGGATGCCACTCTATCTATCATCGGGAAAATCATGCATTGTACCCCCGACTAGTATATCAAGCAAACCAAGAATATAGCATTTTACCACAGAAGATACCACATCAATATTCAGTATTTTATCACCACCACCAACATACCGACAATATGAAAAACCTTTAATTAATGAAAAAGCACAAGAAATGGGTAATGGGAAAACATGAGTGGGGGATAATTTCATATCTATCATGCTTGATTTTAGATTCACATTGCAAGCACAAGCAAGATCGAAGTTCATATACATGTACCAAATTAATATTTAGAGAAGAAGTGAAAAACTAAAAGCTTCAAACTTGGCCAACAATGGTGATTCACCGAATGAAAACTTACTTTGCTAAGAGAAAGTGTGGGTAAGGAGAAGTGAGAAGAAGAAATGAAGATGAACGTTTATATAGGTGGGAGAGAGGAAATTTTATTGGGTAGTGGGAAGGTGGATGTTAGTGGTAGTTTTTAAAGGAGGGGAATTGGGAAGGTAGAGGAGTGGGGAAATAGGTTTTCGGAAAGTGGAAGGATTTTGGGGAAGGTGAAAAGGTAGTGGTTAGATGAAAAGATGGAGAGATGAGATTTTGGAAAAGCAAAAAAGGTGAGTTTAACCGGCTTGGGTGAGTTTTAAAGTGTATTGAGTTAGGTTGGTCAATGGGTTGGGTTGGTCAACGGTTATGTCAAGATCTAAAAATAAACTTACACACCTTCACCGGTGCTAGACCTGCAGTTGCCGGTGGGTACCGGTATTTCTCCAGTTCTACCGTTGGTGATCTGCCCATGTGCCCAGTTCACTGGGTTCAGGCTGCGCTCCACCAGCGTCTCACGGGTCTCAACGTATGTTTCACCGGTGAGTCATAGCTTACCCTTTTATTTTCAAAATTTCTCCAGGTACATTGGTTGACAACCATGCCAGACTGGTGGCCCGCGAAATGCTACCGGCATTTCATCAGTCGAACGATGGCTTCCCCTCTTTCGTTCCCATCTTCTGCTTCTCTTTCGTGATAGGGCAGCGCTTCATGCCTTAGCACTGATGTTTTGCCGATGTCGCGCAGTGGCTACTCTATTTTCCTTCTTCCTGTTTCTCATCCAATCTACCTGCAAAACCTAAAACAATAAAAAAACATCAAAGTGTGCAAAGTAAAAACACTTGGTTTTCCTCCCAAGAAGCTCCTTATTTAAAGTCGTGGCATGACGGATACCAACTCACTTCTCAACACTATGGAGGGTCATCCTCCGAATTAGCCTCATTAACACCACCTTCATCTTGTGTTGCCTTATCATTCAAAACCCCTATCACTTTGCATTCATCTGGAGGCTTTTTGGTATGACATACATTAGTGGTGACTTCATCATCTCCCACTCTGAACTTCAACTCACCAAGTTCCACATTTACCAGAGGTCTGCCCGTGGCAAGCAATGGCCTCCCCAAGATGATCGACACTTCAACTCCATATCATAGTCTAGCACAAAAAAGTCACTTCGAAGTATGAACTTACCAAGCTAAATTAGAACTTCCTCCAACACTCCCACCAGTTTAATAATAGAACTATCCGCCACCAATAACCTGATTGAAGTGGGTTTTGGATTCCCCAACCCCAACTTCTTAAAAATGTCGAGGGGCATCAGGTTGATTCTTTCCCTAAGGTCACACAGGGCCTTTCTGAACACATATAACCCGATGGTGCAAGGGATAGTAAAGGCTCCTAGGTCCTCTCATTTGGGAGAGAGGTTGCTTGTTATCATGACACTGCAATGGTGTGTTACTTCCCCCCGCACCAGCATCAATGACCTTCTTTTTCTTCAGCAAATCTTTCATAAACTTGTTATACCTGAGCATTTGAATCAATACATCCACTAGAGGTATATCGATAGATAATTTACTTAACATATCAATGAATTTCTTGTAGTGATTGTCTTCATTTTCTTGGCTAAACTCTGGGGATACAGAGGTGGAATCCGCAGCTCTTGGCCTATGTCAGGTACAACTTCTTTGATCATTTAGTTCTCTAATTCCTTTTCAATGTCAACATCAAC
This sequence comes from Datura stramonium, assembly GCA_018107945.1. Lineage (NCBI taxonomy): Eukaryota > Viridiplantae > Streptophyta > Magnoliopsida > Solanales > Solanaceae > Datura > Datura stramonium. Next base: position 37,102 of record JACEIK010010640.1, read on the forward strand.
TCCCCCATCATCAAGTGCATCGGTACCATCAACAACATTTGGTTCTCTTGGCACCTCATCATCCATATCATCTCTTGGTTTTAGTTCAACAACACTTTTTTAGGCTTTACAAAGGCACATCTTCCAACACTTTACCACTTTTAGTCATAATTTCCATATAATTGCCATCCTTTTTCAAGTTGTGTACGGTTTCACTAGGAAGTGTTTGTTACAACCCGAACGGAGGCCCATATCGCAACATGGGACAAGGAGCCCTGAGAGGCCCCAAGTCAACCCATGACATAAGTATACATCTATCTCAATCAAGGAAACTGAATAATCAACAATATAATCATAGTGGATGTCTAAATCAATCAATACATCAAAAAATGAAATTTGAAGTTGAATACATGCATATGTCTGAAAAGCCTCTAAACATGATGAGTTGATGGAATAAGACCCCAACTAACTCAAACAAAACTGAAACTGAAATACATAAAGGAAATCTAAATAGTCTAGTCCTCGAGAGATGAGGACTCACCTACAACGTACAATGAAATCTCAGAAGACGAACTATGAGTATGGCTGAACCTAAGAGTCGGGTCCTGTATCATGAAACGATACAACATAGAGTATGCAGTCAGTACGTGGAATGTACCGATTGTTCAAGGTAAGTAAAATCGTGAAAGTAAAGAAAATCATTTCAATACAATGCATAATATAAACATAAACATTAAGAATCTGAGAGTAGGACTTGCATGCATACTTTATCAAATCATGATCTCATCATAACATAATGTATCATCATAGCATATCATAACATAACCGACTGACTCAAATATGAAATATAATATTTATAAGTAAGGATGAACATTGAGTCAAACCTACTTTAGAACATGCTTACATATGTCAATCTCATGAGTAATGAACATGCATAACTGAAATCATGAGGAACAATCGGAGACTCGTCTTTTAACTAACATACCACGATAGAGCTTACGTGGTCCCAACTATCACACTTAAGTGGGTAGAGCTGTCCAAAGCCTTTCCAGGGCTAGGGACGATACCATGATATCGTTACCAAGTTCATGGGCCAATTGGGGCGGGGATAGCTCAAAAGGGAGGTCCCAAAATCATAATGTATAAACCTACGATGGTGCGTCGTTCTGAGGCATAGGGTAATCGACCCTTAGCCTGGTTGGTGCTAGACACTACTCCTAAAAACATGCATATGCTCTACATCATTATTCAATGAACCTCAATATTGTTTATTGATGAAGCTCATAAATCAAATACATCTCAAAGCGGAAATCATGCATAAGAGAAGGTTTAATTCAAACCATACCACAAGCTGAAAGATAACTTCACTCCAAAACCATGTGGTAAGCTATGCACATGAAGAACTTTAACTCAAACATACTACAAGCTGAAAATATGAGTGGGAGCTTTCGTTCCAAAACCATGTGGTAAGCTAAATTCGAGAAATCATCAATCATACTTTGAACATGTGGGCATTGCCCAAAGCTCTGTCATTCTTGAAAATACTCAATTCATATCAAAAACATGATTTTATACATGAGTAGCTTGAAAACATACTTTTCATCATAATATCTTCTCACCATCATACATTCATCACATATTATCTTTTATGAACTTCTCATCAATGGGATTTTTCATTGATAAAGTTAGAAATATGATTTTTAGTCAAAACATTATAAAACTCGCCCATGCTTCATAATTAAATAGTAGAAACGTATTTAAATCATACCCATGAAAAGAATTAGGAAATTCATGCATTAGGCTAAAATACCATAGATTAGTCATACATCATTATGATTAGAGAGGGTTTAGGTATTGGTGTGAAAGGAATCACCCATTCATAACCCTACATACCTGTTGGTAGCTAATTCTTACACTTCATTAGATGCCCAATAAGAAATTGAAGAGAAATTGACGAACGCTAGGCTTGATCACCCTTTCTAGTATTCTACCTTGCATGCATGAATGAATAAGTCCAAAAATGAAATTAAACCCTTTAAAAGTCACTATTAATAACACAAAACGACGTAGTTTAGGCCCTTAGAATTACAGAAAACCCTTACATAATTCACATAAAATAACTGCCGATTTTGAATCTTTTCGCCGTTTCAACTTTATGCTTGCGAGGCATAAAAATATCTCCCCCTTGGGAACATTCATCCCTAAATGTTGGAAAACTTACAGAAAAATAGAGAAATGCATTTATCATATTCACATACTGATTATTTAAACTGAAAACTGACGGTATGATTATCCCCGATTCAAACTACATAGCTAAATTGATTTCACAAACCATACACACATACATATACATAAAAGAAACTTAGGCACATGAACTGAACATGCAAACTAGTTAGAGTTTTAGGTCAAAACTGATACCTCAAGTTGGAGCTGAGCTGCTAGAGAATAATTGTAGGTATCTAGCCATCATATCCGCTTCGGCTTCCCATGTAGCTCCCTCGACATGCTGATTTCTCCATAATACTTTAACTGAAGCTACTTCCTTGTTCCTTATCCTTCAAACCTAATGATCCAGTATTTATACTGGAACCTCCTCATAACTGAGGCTATCTTTTACACCAACACTTTCCACCGGGACAACTAGAGTTGGATCACCCAAACCCTTCTTCAAGAGCGACACATGGAATACGGGATGCACAAAAGATAATTCTGAAGGAATCTCCAACTCATAATCCACCTTACCAACATGTCTCACTATCTGGTTTGGGCAGACATAGTGGGGACTAAGTTTCCCTAACCTCATCACTCCCTTCATGGGAGACACCCTAAAAAGTACCTAGTTATCAACTTCAAATTCTAATTCTCTTCTTCTCACGTCAGCATAGCACCTTTGGCGACTCTGGGCAGTTTTCAACCTGTCCCTTATCAATTGAACCTTCTCCATAGCCTCGTGAATCGAATATGGTCCTATCATCGCCGCTTCATCAACCTCAAACCATCCAATGGGCGACCTACACCTCCTCCCATAGATGCCTCGAACGGTGCCATCTGGATATTTAAATGATAGTTTTTATTGAATGCAAACTCGATAAGTGGAAAATGCTCATTCCAGCTACCTTTGAATTCAATCATGCATGCTCTCAACATGTCCTCAAGGGTCTGGATTTTCTGCTCCACTTCACCATCCGTTTGCAGGTGAAATGTTGTGTTGAGCTTAACCTGAGTACCAAGCCCTTTTTGAAATGACTTTCAAAATTGAGAGGTGAATTAAGTACCTCAATCTGAAATGATAGATAAAGACACTCCATGAAATCGAACTAGCTCTCGAATATATAGTTTGGCATAATCCTCTACCAAATCTGTGGTTTTGACAGGTAGAAAATGAGCAGCCTTGGGATCCCCTAAACCGACTACAATGCTGCTCCGATGGCTGATAGTATGATAAAAAATTTAGTAAGGATTCTTTATGATGTTTTGGTGAAGGTTGAGTCCTTATATTTCTGGCTGATTTTGTTATTCTTGACTGTGAGGTGGATTTTGAGGTCCCCATTATCTTGGGGCAACCATTTCTTACCATTGGTCGTGCTCTTGTGGACATGGTGACTGAACAACTGAAGTTCCGGTTCAATAATGAATAAGTGACATTTAATATCTGCCTGTTTATGAAGCAGCCAAATGATATCCGGGTGGTGTCACTGATTGATATTGTTGAGGATGAGCTTCCAATGATTCCTATTAAGGAGATATTGGGCATTGAGGACTTAGAAGCGGTGATGATTAATATAGATGCTAATGAGATAAATGGGGGTGATGAGATAGTTAATGCACTATCCGATATGGGGTCATACACTTATGCTCCGAAAAAGATTGATCTTGATCTGAAGAATTGTGTAACCCCAAAGGACAAGCCATCTATTGAGAATCATTTAGTCTTGGAGCTCAAGGAACTCCCATATCATTTACGATATATATTTTTGGGAGCCAGAAACACATTACTGGTCATCATAGCAATGAACTTGGTGTAATGGCAAGCAGAGGCTTCGGTCTTCATTCTATAGAGGTAAAAGAAGGCCATTGAATGGTCCATAGTGGATATTATTGGGATCCAACAAGGTATTTGCACACATAAGATCTAGCTTGAGCCTTACTGAATTCCGAGTATTGAGCATCAGCGTAGGTTGAATCCACCTATGCAAGAGGTAGTCAAGAAGGAGATTATTTTATGTGGGTGGATGCAGGTGTTGTTTACCCTATTCCAGAAAACAAATGGGTAAGCCCAGTCAAGTGTGTGCTGATGAGCCCGCAAGTGTACGGGTCGTACAAGTAATAAAGTGGCTCTTTTGAAGAACCGGATTGTCGAACCCACAGGAATAGGAATACGGGGTGAA
>JACEIK010010648.1:7731-18970 GCA_018107945.1 Datura stramonium
GTGTATGGGTCATACTAGCTCCCAATACTTAGCTAAACTCAGAGCTTCCAGGCATTGTACGAGTGAAGCTTGACTCCTATGATCAAGTTACGAGTTGTAGGAGAAGGCGGTGGCAGTTAATTAGTTTTCCCTGTTAATTTAGGAAAGATTTTTAATTATCTTTATAAATACTTTTCTAGGTTATTCTTGTTAGCAGATTTTAGATATTGGAGAGGACGATTACTTTGAGGGAGAATTCGATTTTTGGGAGATTCTTCTTGAGTTTCCCAATATTTTTGGGTTTTACTTCATTGTTCTTGAATTTATCAAAGTGAATATTGCAATAACCAAGTGGGTTTATTCCAATCTTTATTGTAAGTTCTTTAATTATGTTTTTTTCAATGAATGCTAATTCTTTGCTTACAATCATGTGAGGCTAAAACTTTCACAACTAGGGTTGTGGGAACTATGGTGAATTAACAAACTAAGATTTGCGCAAAGTGATTCTAAACCAATATAAATTCTTGTATTGTCTTCTCTTCATCTTTAATGTTTCTTAATGATGTGCAACGTTATAACATGCCCGAATTCTCTATTTGCTTGAACCTAGAGAAGTAGAGATTACGAAAAGAAAAGAACAACAAAGCCTTGAACTTTATGGTTCATTGTATAATTTGAGCTGCGATCACAGGATGGTTAATTTGGAACAAGTTGATAATGGTAAAAGTGAAATCACTCAAGAGACCTAATCCGTTAATTGAGTATAGTCATCCAATAGGGTGCGAACCAGTCATTTGGATGAATCTATGTTATCAGTTCTACAAGCTATGTATTGGGATAGATCACGAGTGTAAAAATCCAAAGTATTCATGAATCCATGGGGAACACTTCCCTAGTTAATTGCATCAACTTGACAACAACTTAAATTTTCAATATTGTTACGTGTCTACTTCTTTAAAAAAACCATTAGGAGATAATTGAACTAAAATTCTAAATACAAGCATTATTCTATATCCTAACCATATTTTATGTGGGATCGATCTTAACCTTTGTTGGGTTCTTTATTGACAACATCCGCATCATACTTTTTCAGGGGTGTGATTTGAGCGTTATCAGGGTTAACTAGGGAAAATGATCAAGAAGGTAAAACAACATGGGAAACATCGCTTTTTCAAAGAAACGCCTTAATCATCTCTTAATTCTTTAACAACTAACCATCCAACATACACTAAGAAAAGTTCTAGATGCTACAATATGTACAAAATTCAACAATTAAGCTCACCTCATATGGCATTAAGAATCTAGTCGGTTTCCTATAGCTACACATTCATACAATCACATTGAATGACATTTTTCATTATTAATCCCTACAAGTATATGGAGTCGAGTTAAAGAACTTTGTGTGTCTCTCATGAAATCCTCACTTGATATGAGAACTTCATTGCCTCTAGCATAGCATCTATATGAAATGTCAAATTAAATAGCACACAAATGATTAATGTCTAACTCAATCCTAAAAAATAAAATAAAAACGTGATTAATTTCCCTTAAGACAGTCGCCGTCCATGTATCATAAGGAAGGGTTACTACTCTATGAAGACATAAAAATGAAAATTTTTGACTCCAAAAATAAACTAAACAAACTCAACTACTAGAGACAAACAAATCATCCAAACAACACAAGGCATCATTCGAATTATCAGTCATCAGCATTACTATCTATTACAAAACATGACCTAATCAATCACAGAGCTACTAGGGAATGAAAACTAATGCTACGGCCTACTACAAATATAGAAAACAAAGAGTAAACAGGAAATCATTCCTCCACTCCACACTTAAACAGTGCATTGTCCTCAGTACACACACAAATATATCAATTAGGTACAGAAAAGGAACTTCCTGGGCAGCTACTCATAGTCATCATCATCAAGATTGTACTCCTGATCATTATCATCATCATCATCATCCTCTCCATCAATCTGCATGGCTCCCATGGCAACATCATCCTCCTCATCTTCATTGTCCAAGTCATCAGCCCCATCAGTAAGCACCGTTAAAAGTGAAACAAACCACCTGACCCCGCAATTTGACTTTGGTGCTCTTTTCATAGGACGTGTTCCAGTTTGCATAAAATTCCCTCACTAAAATGAGGTTGCACTCCTCCAGCTGAACAAAGATATAACCCAATCCCAACTCACAGACCTTATCCCGGATAGCGGGGAACTTAAGTGCAAGGCGGCCTTCGTCAATTTAATTTTCAGAAGCATATTTTGCCTCCTTTTGTGTGATGAACCATGTTAGTCCATGAGGCTCCACCGATGAACTCGATCCTTTTATTCCTTTTCAAATCCTCTTGAGACCCTTGTTAGCTACCTCTATTTTATTTCCTTTGTCAGCGTTTTATGTCATGACACTTGTCAATCACAACCAAGAACTTCACAAGATTAGTTCATGAATAAGAAAGCTAGCTAATTAGGTGTAACGGGTGTAAAGTGATACCACAATCATGAGAATTTGACAAATAGGGTACTCAAGACTTCCCCCATTATCATCCCAAATCTCAACATCTAAATTATTCACTAGCTTCACACTACAACCAAGTTCATGAATTTTTTCACATCTCTCCTCTCTTTTTTTTCTTTTTTCTCAAAAATGCCTCACTTTGGCTATTCCTTTCACCTTCCCACCTTTAATTCATAATCCAAGTAACCTTGACATAAAAGTAGTTGCAATTAAATCATTCAACAACCAACATGAAATTTACTACAATCCACCATGAATTAACAAGAATTTTCAACAACTTAAGATTCTTCACATTCAAAAATTTAAGACCTATGCACTTTCTCTCTCTACAATCCATGTTCTACACACCAAATTCATGAAATTCAATTCATTACCNCCCATAACCTCAATTCGCTACGTTCAACCAAAAATAAGCAACCCAACAAGGATTATATATTATCATGAAAGAATTTAAGAGGTTAAATATAAGGAAACCCGCATTATAAATTCAAGCTTTTCTCCAACAATGGTCATTTTAGCTCTTTAACTTGGGGAAGAAGGGTATGGGTGCATGATTTTCTCAGTAAATAACCAAGAGAGAAAAGAGTTACTTACTTTAGTTGGAGAGATTAGCTTCACCAAGCTTCTTTGAGAAGACAACAATGGGGAATTCGGGAGAGGGAGAGTTATGGCCTTACAAGAAAGAGAGAGAATTTTATTTGCTTTTTATTTTTAACTTTTAGTGAGAGGGAATGAATGGAGGTTTAAAATAAAGGTGTGGGGCATGGGTTTTTTTAGTAATTTTAAGGTCTTTGGGTAAAATTTGACCCATTAAACCAAAAATATTTTGGACACAATACCCCTGGCGCAACACGCTAGTCACCACGCCACACAATTAGAAAAAAAATATTTCCTTCTGAGTACAACACCTGGCGCCCCATGCCAGGTATCTCGTCCCAGACTTAGACTTTTTCTGGTCATTTTCCCAGCTCTTTTTTATGTAAAAGCCCTATTCATCTCAGCAAAACCAAAAAATATTAAAAGATGGGTTGCCTCCCACCAAGCGCGTCACGACCCCGAATTGGTGGGTCGTGCGAACACCTACATCGACTCTACTTGAAAGGACAACCCTTTTTGGAACATTTACATAAAATATCCAAAAATTCTCATTAATTTACATGAATCAACAATAATTCATAATATAAACAAAAGTTTCCAAAATCTTTACTCTCCCAAGATCTAGTCTAGACAGGTATTAGAGCTCTAATAGAATACATGACAATTCATTTGAGAGGAAGAGCACAGAAGCTGATGTTGAATACTCCACATCAATCAAGAAACTTCAAACCTGCCACAACCTACACCAAAAAGGTGTAGCAAGGTAGTAGCAGTACACCACACGTACTAGTAAATATCATCGGCCGACTAAGATTAGTTCACATAACAACATAACAATTAATATATAATTAACAATAATACATCTTGTAACTACTCCACTGTGCAACAACCCACTAAGTTTATTAGCTACATTACCAACTCTTATGACTCATCAAGGTTCATGCAATTACCTTAACCCTTAGTAATCAATTAATCATTCAATCTACCTATTTCCTATTTCGCTGCAGCGAGTGCTCATACCGCTATAGCAGTCCCGCAGCAGTAGTGATTTTCCTACTGTCACGACAGTCAATATCCCGATTTCCCTGATCCAGCTCTATTTTATTCCTCCATATAACTTTATAGAATATCTACCTTTTTTACTAATTCACTATCATTGATCAAGTTTATTTCTACCAATTATTGACCTAATTAATCACTTATAGGATTTCCTAACCCTCCTTAATTTAGTAGATTAAATGATTAAGTCAAACCCGCAGTCTCCCGATAACTCACTACCTTTTGTTAAACTTGTCGTGTTACCTTCTATAACCCACAAAACTCATTTTAATCAAATATTCAATCACAAATACTAATTAATTATCTCAAGAACACAAAAGGAAAGCATCAAACCATACCAATGGAGTCAATCCTCCACAATCAAATACACGTACATACCTATTTTTCCGCAAGAACTTTATGTCATATAGTACCATACCTGCACCGTATCATCATGTATTGCATTCTAACCGTGTATCTCACCTCAAACTCAAATCATTTGATATATCTCTTATCACACCTATATACCTGTACCTCTTTGTCACTGCAGTCGTATGTGTGTCAACTATACCGGCACAATCTCTGTCTCACAATTATACTATCGATGATATGTCAGGCACATGCCTCCATCACATCACGGTACACACATGCTAGAGGGTCTTATGCTTGCCTTTCCATTCATGACCTACAGGAGACTCTAGAAATTCATGTATTGTACACCCAGTCATATGAGACCTACATCGTACCTGTCTGTGTACTCATATTCATACCCTCAGCCATATGGTCTTTTAGCCATACCTGTTTGTGTACTCCCTCATACCGCTCACCCGGATGCTTACCTCGGTTATGAGCCACTCAGGTCTCCAACGCTTATTCAGAGTTTGATCATACTAGTCTGCTCATCCAAGTTCTCTCCCTTCGGCCCCATGCCTTGCATTCACAATTAACTCAATGGATTGCCGTCCCATATTACAAATATTTCATTCACGTATTTGATCAATAAAACCCTACCCCACAATTTTGGGACCATACATCATAGCAAACAGTCAATAGTCACACACACAATAAGAGTTACGTATCAATACTAATAACAAAATGCCTAGTTCCGAGCTCAATTTCATACCCTGATAGTTATAGCATCAATTTTATCGATAACATCACAAAGAAGTGCAACCTAGCCCGCTCGCGAGATTGCGCTCCACTGCAGTAGTATTACTACTGCCACAACAATCTCGCTGCAGCAGTTCCATACCCACTGCAGTGGTACTCTTTGGAAGTACTTCGACTAGTTCTTTTTTTCGATTTCTCTCGTGGATTGTCTCTTCCCATATTTCACAAACCATCTCCCAATTCACCCACCACCTTGGAGGTAACACCATAGAAAGTTTATTTTAACAATTAATTTTAACAGAGCAATCATCATCACAAATAATATCCACAGACCCAAACAATACCTTATCATCCACAGAACATACCGATCTTTATGTAAAGTCTAACCCCTATAATTCACGAGCTTTAATTCACATCCTGTAATAATCATAGTCTACCCTTAATTTTTAGTTACCACATTCTATAAACATGATTTGTATGACTACCTGCTCAAGATTACAATTTAGAGAGAATGACTATATAATTCTCTCTCTATACACACACACACACACACACATATATATATATATATTCAACCACAATGCTCGAGGATCCTTCCACATACAATCAATTCTCTCTCACATACTCCTTCATGCATAGACTATTTTTATTGCAATCTCCCCTTATGAGTTTTCACATTATGGGGATATCACCACCCTTATCCTGTTTCCTTCATCCACAGACTCTAACCGGTTTTCATATACAATAACAGTTTATTCAAATTCAATTCTACCCATCAAAAGCACGTCAACTATACGCACATATATGTTTTTCTAATCAAAGTATAACACGAAAATAAGTCATAACTTAGTTGGGTGCCAAGCTATAGTCGAGGTGTTCCCAATTGCATGCTTGCACCGATTCTTGAGTTCTTGCAAAAAATTCCTAGCTATGGAGGATGAATCTTTACCTTCTAGCTCCTCTTCTTGTTCCAAAAGTCTACTTCATGCTTTTGGGCATTTTTATTAAGCCTTTTTTTTAAATCCTAACTGGGATGGGATTGCGTAATTCTGGTCCATGCCACCAGCTGCAGCGGTTTCACTTTGATGTAGAGCATCCCACCGTGGTAGATGCATGCCTGGGTCTACCCGATTGTGACTCAGCCCATTTGAAATTATCCGTCTCACGCTCTTTATTTTTTGGGGACCTCATTCCAAATTTCATATTTTCTAAATTCTTTCGCTCTTAGGTGGTCGGGGTGCTATAATGGTTTTACCAATTAAAAATCTGTTCATCCACGAATAGCCCTACGATATCGAGGCGGGAGTTTGAGTAGTCATCCCATGTTGATCTTGATATAGATCCTAGTCCCAACACCCCTAGTTGGCATTGGGGTCTTATCGATGTCTGTTTCGCAGTCCCCGGGCTGATCGTTACAAGACCCCTTTATTACACATTATCCATAATTTTTTCAAACATAAGCCTGATAATTTCTCACGGGATTATAAGTCTCCATCTGGGTTGACCATGACTCAAGCGTCAAATTATGCAATTACCCCTCCCTCAGGTCTTGCAATTACTTACTCCTGGCTTAAGTGCTCTAGGTATCCCCGATTTGTTAAACTTCTCAAAGCGGGTGTTTTTGAGATGGTGGGGCCCTGCGATGGAATTCAAACCATTACTATTTTTAGACGTCCACTGCAATGAGTGGGTTTACTGCTACAACAGTTTCGCCGCAATGAAAAATAGTCCGCTGCAGCAGAAAACAGGATCAGTTAAAGGGAAGAATTGACGGTTTTTGAGTTGATTCTAAAATTTTCTCACTTCAACTTGGGCAATCCTCTCAACTTCCTCGACCATTTTTCACAACTTTTCCAGGTAATCCTTCGTTCGTGACCTCCTTACTCCTTTGTTATTAAATACCCACCATGTAACACCTATTTGCTTTGGTTTTTGGATAGTTATAGGGATGATAAGGATAGGTTCCATTTATGAATTTGTAGGCTAGATTATTGAAGCATGCTACTTGCATTTACATTTTCAAGTGTTTTCCACCGCTCTCTACGTGTTTCTGGACAATTTCATGAAGTTTTGGGCTCGAAAATGAAGGGGCTTGGGTAGGGTGGTAGTTTGACTTATTTGGAACTTTTGGGCTTTAATCCGTACACCACTGGGTTGGGTAATGGCTATTAAGGCTTGGGTAAGCCCTCCCCTTACCCGATCTATAGTTTATTTGAAGAAATACAAAGGCTGAAATTTTAACCTCTATTAATAGGGTTCAGAGGTCTAGAGAAGATAATGTCTGCTGCAAAAAAATAGTGATCGTTGCAACGTTACTGTTACAATGGATCCACTCCCGCTATGACAAACTCGCTGTGACAGTCTCACTACCGCTGCAATGGTCCGCCGGGGTAGTGACCCCTTCACATCCTGTTTTTCTTTTTCTCAACTTCTCCTTTCTCCTAGTCATTCAGTCCCTCTCCTAATGCTTCTTATTAATGCAGGTTTATCAATATGGCTTCCTTCAGCAGCAGCATCCGCACCAGTGACTATATTTGCTTCGTGAATGATCAGTGTCAATTTTGACACAATGAATAGGTTGTGAAGGAATTGCTACACGAAAGGGGGTTCATCATGAAAGACATAGAGGAGAAGGAACCGGAGTTTTATGCCCTTCTCCAGGAGATAGATTGGGGTCCGTTGGTGGAGGACTTTGGTAAAGCTAACAAGGCCTGGGAGAGGGAGTTTTATGCCAACCTTCCTATTGTGGCTTGGAGTTGGGACAAACCAGTGGATTATGTCAGGGGTATGCAGATCACCTTTACCCCCACTGCTATCAGTGAAGCCTTGGGTCTGTTGAACCCTACGGAGGATGAGTTGAAGGCCCGGGATATGGATGGGAATGGACAATGGCTGGTGAATACCTTGGTGGTGAAGAAGCAGAGGGCCTTGACTAACTGGGGCGTCACTAGGATGGGCATCCAGAGTTCTCATTTCTCTGTGGAGGCCAGGAGATGGCTAAACCTCGTGCCACGGAAGATATGCCCATCCTCTAACATCACAGCTATGACCTATCCTCGTTCCCTAGTGGTGGCCTACGTTTTGAGCGGGTGAGGGTGAACGTGGGGGCACATATTCTGGAGGAGTGGAGATATTTCTCAATGAAGTCCATAACCGGCCTACCATTTCCTTCTCTCATTACTAAGCTTTGCAAGCATGCCGGCATGCATCAAGAGTTTGGGGATGTCATCATGGACTGTGATAGGTCTTTCGATCCCTTGAGGGTGAAGGGGGCTCCAGGGAGAGGCCAGAAGAAAAGGAAGACTACATCGTCTGAGGGAGATGGCGGGGCCAGCAATTCCAGACCTGACGGGCCATTTGAGCGAATTGAGACCAAGATGGCGGTTATGCAGGAGCTACTGGGAGGGTTGCCTAGACCTCCTTGCAGTAGTTGACCCTCTGGTACAGCAGTTGCCGACTCAGGGGAGGTACAGGGGGCAATTACTGCCCTGGCTCAAGCATATGTGGAGCTTCTAGAGGACTTGGAGCAAGAGGAAAAGGCGGCATTCTCAGGACAAGATGCTCGTCCGAATATGGAAGGGGATCAAGAAGATACTTAAGACCCTCTCTCCCAGTTCTAGGACACCTTAGGCAACCTGACAAGACCGCCCTGAGTTCTCCTTCCTCAATGAGTTCGAAGAGAGAGCAGACGAGGACGTGGTCAGTGGTAGTGACGAGGCCTCCAACTAGATAGGGTTGCAGTATCCCCCCCCCCTCTTTGTTATTGGCTTTTATAACTGTCTTTTGGGTAGCCCCCGTTTAGGGCTTGTAAGAAAATACTATTTTCCATCCTTGTTTTTGCTTGTTTAGATGTTGATGATTGTTCCCAAGGATGCTCGTTTGGAATTCGTAGACATTAGCCGTGTTTTGTCCTTCTTTATGATATCGTAGTTGATTCACTTTATTCGCCTTGCTTGCCTATTTTAAATCTGTTATACCTGTCATTGTTATTCGTAACAAAGGATTTTGGAATTCTGGAACCTAGCGTTCTTCCTGGCCGTATCCGCTACAACAATTACTCTACCGCGACAGCGAACCCGCTACGATGGGGAATCACTTGTAGCAAGTCTACTGTAGTGAGACATACTATGCTACAGCGAAACTCGCTAAGCCAAATACCATGGGGGTTATCATTCCCCCAAGTTACTCAAGTCAACCCCGCCCACTAGTTTATCTCGTATCCTCAATAATCATGCATAGTCAAATACCAATTAAGCCTTTCGAGATACCAATTGGAATCTTTCAGATACTAATTGGACTAAACCCAGGCGATCGACATATGCAGACAACGTGATAGGAAAGAAATAAAGCGAAAACTTCCTAGATTCCTTATAGCTTCCTGAAGATTAGATGTGGACGTTTACACACCTATCTGAAGGAGTCTACCCGGCATTGTTCTTACACTTGTGAGACTAGTAACATAGATGCTCTGATACCAAGTTGTCACGACCCTGAATTGGCAGGTCGTACAGGCACCTACATTGACTCTACTTGATAGGAGAACTCTTTTCAGAACATTTACATAAAATACCCAAAATTTCTAATTAATTTACACTAATAAACAATAATTTTAAATATAAATAAAAGTTTCCAAAACCTTGACTCTCCCCAAATTCAGTCTACACAGGTATAAAAGCTCTAATAGAATATATGACAAGACAAATGACACAGCTTCATCTGAGAGGAAGCACACAGGAACTGATGCTGAACACTCCACGTCAATCAAGGAACTTCAAATCTGTCATAATCTACACCAAAAAGGTATAGAAAGATAGTATCAGTACACCATACGTATCGATAAGCACATCGGTCAACTAAGATTAATTCACATAACAGCATAGTAATTAATATACAATTGACAATAATACATTTAATAACTACTCCACTGTGCAACAACTCACTAAGTTTATTAGCTACTTTATAGACTCTTATGACTCATCAAGGTTCATGGAATTACCCTACCCCTCTAGTCGTCAATTAATCTTTAAATCTGCCTCTTTTCTATTCTGCTGCAGCGAGTGCTCAAACTACTACAGCGGTCCTGCGGCTGGGGCAATTTGCCCGCTGCAGCAATACCCACGACAGTTAGTAGCCAGATTCCCCTTATCCAATTCAATTTTATTTCGCCATATAACTTTATAGCTTGTCTACCCCTTTTTACTAGCTCACTATCATTGACCAAGTCTATTTCTACCAATTATTGACCTATTTAATTACTTACAGGATTTTCTAACCATCCTTAATTTAGTACATTAAATGATGAAGTCAAACCCACTATATCCCGGTAACTCAATACTTTTTGTTAAACCCGTCATGTTACCTTCTGCCGGAGGACATGGGCGTCNATCCTTAATTTAGTACATTAAATGATGAAGTCAAACCCACTATATCCCGGTAACTCAATACTTTTTGTTAAACCCGTCATGTTACCTTCTATAACCCACCAAACTCAAATCAAATATTCAATCACAAATACAGATTAATTAGCTCAAGAACATACAACGAAAGCACCAAACCATATTGATATAGTCAATCCTTCATGATCAAGTACACGTACATAACTGTTTTTCCACATCACCTTTATGTCATATAGTACCATACCTGCACTTTATCATTATGTATTGCATTCTAACCATGTCTCTCACCTCAAACCAGAATCATGTCAGTATATCACATATCACACATGTATATCTATACCTCTTTGTCACTGCAGTCGTATGTATATCAACCATACACGTACAATCTCTGTCTCACAATCATAACATCAGTTATATGTTAGTCACAGGCCTCTATCACATTACTATACATACATTCTAGAGGGTCTTATGCTTGCCCTTCCAGTTGACGTGCCCCGCATCGAGTGCAAATAATTTGACGACTCTTTTTCACATCGAGCGCGTCCGCAAGTGTACGGGTCGTGCAAGTAATATAGTGGCTCTTTTTAAGAACC